>BEXV01000165.1:146734-172683 GCA_003118195.1 Hemicentrotus pulcherrimus | reverse complement strand
TGATTAGATTTTAGGGTCATCAGGTCAAAGGTCATGTGGCTCATTATGTATGCCTATAAATAGCTTGTGCATGAATTATCATTAAAGCCCAAAGATAGATTACAATCAAACTTGAATTTTAGAAATTGTTTCTGTTTTGGTTTGTAAAATTGCTCTATGGCGGAGGCATCATTTTCGACTGCGCGCAGTCGAAGTTCCATCTAGTTTATCATTGCCATAATTTGTTATTTTTGCATTGTAAATGTTTTATGACCCAATGTTTTGCTCTGTATGTCATTTGAAAGAAAGACGAATAAAATCATATCTCATATCTCATATCTAATATACATAGTTAATCAAATAAAATATAAGCTGTAATTGTACATCACATACATTTGATCATTAAAAAGTCTGTCCGAGGTTTGCCTGACATATGTTGTTAAGTGGATACCATTCACAGAAAATGTTGAATGGAACAAAAGTCATTGACTTGAAGCTCAGATATACTTACATAATGTCATCCACTTCCAGTTTGGTTTCAAAGCTTGGATTGATGAGAACGTAAGACACCTTGTTTCTCTTGTCGCTCACTTCACTATCTGTATATAGAAGAAAACAAGCATAGATGGTGATCTCAAGAATCAAGTGCTTTATTTCAAATACCGGTAATAATTCTAATAATAAAATTCCGCTTTTATATAGCGCCCAATACATCGATACAACGATGTGTCTAAGTACTCTACAGATATATAACATTTATTTTCAACAAGATAAGTCTCTTAATCTTATATCTTTATGGCCGATTATATCAATCATGTGTGACATGACCCAGAGTTGAAGTCAGAGGGTGGAGTATCATTATTTAACCCGCACAGTGCTATTAATCATGTATAAATATATCAAAACATGATTCGGGGCGATAATTTGTATTTTTTTTTTTAAAGGTCAAGTTTTATGTTGACTAGGTCACATAATATCTCACTTTATAATTTAGTGACCTATTATTAATGTGAAACAAAGGACAAGTTTATTAAGTTTGCTAAGTCCAAAGATATTAGAAACAATATCAATATCATTGAGGTTAAATCATCTACAGTACAGTAAAGGTTAAGAAACTGACCATATTCCTCTGGTGGTATATCCATCTTCTTCATTTTCTGTCTGACGAGATGAGCGATCTCTTTCCTCTCTTCTGACTGGCCCGATGATAGACTATCATCATCCTCTATGGTGACTGATAACTAATAATAAAACATGAAAAGAAAAAAGGAAAGTTTAATCCTAACTGATTTGTGTATTTTAACAATACTGTGCTAGAATATACACAATAAGAAATAGTTACTTACAAGAATCACCAACACTCAATCTTTTTGTCTTCTAAAAATAGATTTTCCCATACATATGAGCTAGTTTTTAGATGAGATTATCATATACCTATATGAAATTTTAAAAAAATGAAATCGTTTTGTATTTGTAGAATAATCCAGTAGAACATTTGTAAACCTGGGCAGCGTTTCACAAAGCCATCATAAATACAACTTAACCAACATCCCATTGAAGCATGTGTTTAATTCAATATACACATTTTAACAGGTTGTTGGCGAACTCATGACAGTTTTGTGAAACTATGCCCTGTATTCTGTGCAAATACCTGATAAGCAAGATTAAAAATATCTGGAGAAAAAAATCTGTGGTGAAATATTGAAACTGCAGCCAATTTGACAATGTCATCATGTTTGTTCTTGACTTATTGAGGAAGAAAGTGATTTTAGAAGAGTAGAATGAACATTTGTTGATAATGAGGAGGATTGAGAGAGTATGATGGAATAATTGTGCCAATGACAGTGGAGTGATGACTACCGTATGTCAGTTTATATGATTGTAATAGGGTAATCTATGATACAATGTAGGTCTGGATATTAAAACAGTACTGAACTAATGAATTTTCTGCCCTAGCGATCTGTTTATAGTAATATCACAGCGCCATCTCATGGTCAACTTGGCAACAGTGCTTACTCAAAGCAGAGGAATTGAGGAGAGGACCATCCACACAGCTATATAGGGAAGCAGTGAATTAATGGGACAATACTGCTACAGCTGACCTGAGATGGCGCTAGAGGGAGTTTTGCAGTAGTGCTTATGGCTTTCAAGTATACATGTACCAATCTTAAAAAGGTTTTAATGTCCTGTACGTTAGTAGTTTCATTTGAATACAAAATATACATTTCAAATATTTATTCTAAAAAGAGATTTGGCTGGTTTTAATAAACTCTCAATTAAAATAAAAGCAACTGGTGAGTAAATTTCTTGGCATATCCATACAACTGCAATGGGTTCCATGTGTTCAGGTTTATGTTCTTTATTTTCTTCCTACTTCCTATCTCATAGGCCATAGAATGCTGGGATGGGTGAAGTTTTTTCAAAGGCCTTTTTTAGGCTGATTTTATACATCCAAGCTGCACAAAAATGATTTATTTTTATTTTTAAGTGATTGGTACACTTTAAGAAAGGCATATTTTTCATTTTATATATTGATTATAAAGAGGTACCAGAGGTGATGATGCACATAAGAGCAGAAGTTTAAGTTTGGGACTTTTCTGGTCTACAGGGTGTTTGATGTTGATTAAGAATTATGATTGGCATTTTCATCGAAATGAGATGGATGAAAACGGGGAATGATTACTTTAAAATACACGGTGCAAAATGTACATGTAACTAGGCTATAGCCTGGTAGAGTGATGAAAGTCTAGCACTTGCTATATGTAAAGCAGTGGTCCAGTAAAGAAGAATTGCAGAGGATATGAATTATATTTGCATAGGTTACCATATTGTTCTGGCATATGTATGGATTTCTAGATTAATGTACATCTATCTATGTCTTTCGTTGTTGGGAACATCAAAACTCACCATACTTGCCTGTCGCATGGACCAGTATGAAGGCTTGGACTTGTAATAAATATAGGTTATGGTGATATGATGAATGTCATGGTTGTGAATATCCAAGTTATGTACAAGATAATTTATAAGTATCTGATCCTGAACATTTATCCATATCAGGTGTTTTCATCAATGTTATCAATATGCTGTTGAACCTGCATTGTAAGGTGAACTTCTCTTTCTAAAGTTGATCATATTGCTCTGTAAATAGATTTTCTCTTTATATATCTCATTGAAATTGACGTTTGAGAGATACAATATGCATGTAAAGCAAACGTGTACACTTCTTGCAGAATATGTACAATAAAAGTGCTATAATAAACACTCATTTAGAACATAACTGAAGGATATTTTACAAATCAGACAATTGGAGTGTTGTATCAATCAGATCATTGCAGCTTATTGCAAAGATTTTACACACCAATAAGTCTCCTGTCTACATTATCAAATTGGGTTGGTTCATAGAATTCCTTGCTGTCATGATTGTTAAGTTATCAATGTCAAGACAAGGCCACATTACCAACAAGATTTCATCTGATTCAATCTTTACATTGTGCATTACCTAAAGTAATTCAAAACACTCACCTCTGATTTGTTATCGGAATGGTTGTGTGTTTTGTAGACTCCAATGGGTATCTCATGGGTCGTTGAACACAGCTTCTGATAGAGTCTGCCATAGGTTCTGATCCACATATCTTCATGCGTTATCCTCAACTGTAAAGACAATTTGCATACAATGAAAACATCTTAAGCATCTTCTTAAGTTGATCATGTATTCCTTGACAAACAACAGGAAGAGCAAATCATCATCACCACCACCACCACCAACAGCACCACCATCATCATCATCATCGATCACCATCATCATCATCATCATCACCACCATCACCATTATCATCATTATCATTATCATCAACATCATCACATTAATCCTTACCTCACAGAGATGTACAGCCTGAGCTAATAGTCTAACCCCAAGAGTTGTCTCATGAAATTGATCATGTATTTCTCGAAGAAGAACATATAGAAAAATGTATCACCATCATCACCATCACCATCACCACCATCATCTCTTTATCTCTTACCTCACACAGATAGCCTGATCCAGGAGCCTGATCTAAGCCCAGTAGCTGTCTGGTGAAACTGATCATGTATTCCTTGACGAACGACTGGTATAGAAGTGTATCAAGCATGCTGGCACTGAACACATTACCCGCTGAGAAAGGCAAGCGGAACATGTATGAGATGTTGGACCCCTTCTCTTTCTCTTTCTGTAATATGAACAATAATTTTTTTTAATGATAACTGTCAACAGGAGGATGAAATATGTCAACACCACACACACATGTGGGAAGGAAGCATCCATAAATTCCAATAAATTTACCTGATATATCACTTTGCATAGTACGTTTAATTATCAAGAAAATGTTGATGCCCTTTTCGTGCTGAGAAACTGTACATTATGCTAATATTATCTTGCTTCATACATGTACCTCTCTCATACAATGGAAATGTTGTAGTTTAATGGGCATGAATACAATAAACCTCTTAGAATAACAAAAGCTTTTTTTTGAGGTGAGGTTTCTTTTTAATAACCTATGTGCATATGACATAAACACTGGTAAATATCCTCCTTCTGAGATGAATAGCATTCAATAACTTTGAAGTCTTCAAAAAAGCCCTTCAAACTCATCCTTATGATAAGTGTTACCATTGATTGTAATTTGCATTTGTAAAGTGCATTGTGAGGGCCTACAATCCTGAAATGGGGTATACAATAGAAGAACTTATTTATTATTCTGAATTGATGTTTACCTTCTGTTTTTCAGCCATTCTGAGTGCGTAGGAGTCTTTAGCTCTGAATTGCATGAACCTCATATTGGACGGATGAGTTAATTCTGTGATGATGCTGATGTGGGGGAATAGTCTAAAACAAAAGATAATATGAAAGAATTAAAAGGAATAATGCTCAAATGAAATATAGCAAAGGTAACAACACATTTATTTGAATCAAAGATAGACTTAAAGAATAGTATAACAAATATTGTATAGAGAGAGGGAGAATGTGAGAGAAAGAGAGAGAAAGAGAGAGAGGGAGAGAGAGAGCATGAGAAACAATTTTAAATCCTTAAACACACTTATATTTGCTCTTCTTAACTTTTACTTTGGTGTACTTATTCTTTTTGGACGAACAAGAGCTGATATTTTGACTTGATATTTAAACAGGATTCATAAATGCTGAATCTATGCATCATACTGTTTTTATCAATATAAATGGAAAAAAAAGGAACAACTTGAAAACATTTCCCAATACTGTACTTGTAATACAGGGCCCTGTTTCATAAAACTTGTTATCGATAACAAATGCTAAATTTCTATGACAAATTTGCTCTCAGCCAATCGAATGTCGTGATTTTCGGTAGCTATACTAAGTTTTAAAAAATAGGACCCAGGTTTGTTTATATATTTGGTATTGCAATCAGACATAATAACACAGTTTCTCTTGCAGCTAATATATGTAAATGTATAGGGGGATGACTTTCACTCTATAAATACATAAATTACATAATAGAGACAATTATACGTACTTGAAGAGGTATTGAGCAGCTACAATCTGGTTTGCGTCTGCCATGTAGTCTTCCTCAGCCAGTTTAGATGATTCCTTGTCGACGACCACCACAGTGTCTGACTGAAGGATACCAGCCCGGAGGAGGTCATCAAGGCTAGACAGAGAAACAGAAATATGAGGGATTGTATCTTTGGGTCACCCATACAACTATAACATTTCATGCATTATTTGGCACAGCTAGCTGCAGGGATGGGGAGTGGCGCACATGCTTTCCAATCTAATGGCAAAAAAGCAAAAAAAAAGGGAGTGGGGAAAGGAAACATAAAAAGAAGACGTTGTGCTCCTTCCTTCAACTGTTCATAGTTAATGACCTTGTCAATTTGTCTTTCATCCAGAGTTTGACCAATTGCCTCTTCCTCCTCCCCCTCTTCAAATGATGTCAGTGCCCCTTTAATTTTTTGGAGCCAGGTTATGTTTGTCAAATTTTGAATACAATTTTTCTACAATGTTGGAAAGGGCTTTGGAAAGTTCAAGAAATAATTACCTATTAGTGTGCTAAAGGTACATTAATATCACGCTGTACTTGTACTTTTCTACCCAGCAAGCAATTTATTTTTCTTGGCAAAACATAGGCGGTGCAACGGCTCAGTGGTAGAGCTATGGTCTTGTAACCTGCAAGTCCCAGGTTCAAAGCCAAGTCAATGGACTTGTGTGCTTTGGTATGGCATTAATCCACATTATCAAGCCCCTCAGAGAAGACTCAAAGTCATCTATCCCCTGGTTGCTTACTTACAAGCATATACATGCTTTCCCAGGTAAACAATCTTCAAGCATCAGTATCATCATCATTTTCATAAATATATTAGTGAATGAAATAAGCATGAAGTGATTTAAAGAAGGAAAGGGAACCAATGCAGGAAAACGTTTTCTAAATACTGGTTTTGATATCATACCTTTCAATTGTGCCAATCATATAGTACACCATAGGAAATGCTGCTACAGACTCAAGGAAACATGTATCGGGTCTGAAATGTAAGAAAAGTCATTGAGAATGGCATGGATGACATAATAGGCAATTACATTACAAGGAATTTCGAACAGTTGCACAAACACACAATTTTAAACAATGGATTGCTAGTTTTTTACTTTTTTCTTTTTATCTATTCTCCATTCTACTATAATATGCAAATTCTTGGGACAGAATCAAGAAATTTTTTTGATGTAAATTAAAAAATAATAATAAATCATTATTTAAAATGTCACAATGCCACAAGGGTCAAACCCACAATCTCATTTAAAACCATTAATTATATAGAAGACCTAGTCTTGAGTATGAAAGAAATGTCACACAAACCATTGCCCTACATTTATATTTCATTTAACACTTATGATTGACTTTTGATTGAATTGGTATATTATGATAAAACATTAAAATTGCGGGCTAAGGCCTGAAAATGTTGAATTTACAAAACAAAATAGAGGGAATACATACAAATGAAGATTAATGATTAAAAATTACCAATCATCGATCCTTTTGTCGCAACAAAAACTGCTATTTGTCTCTCATAATCAATTATATACTGTAATAAAAATCCTGATAATCACCTCTTCTCAACTAGAATGACAATAGGCTTGAGGGTATGTTTGGGTCTCCAGTGCGCCCTCAGGGGTACAATGAAGTCAACCATACCCAATGCAGCATACTCTACGGCAAGGATAATGCAGTTGTTGGGCCAGTTATACTCTGCTGCATGCCTCCAGCTTGAATGATCACATGGCTGAAAAGAAAAAATGTTGCAATGGATTTGATTTATGTGAAAATATTAATTTACAATAAAAGTGAGAATAATTTTGTATTAAAGATAATTAAAGATAAGATTGAATTAAATGATAATGATAATGATGCAGTTTTGGGGGCCAGTTACACTCCACTGCATGTCTCCAGCTTGAATGGTCGCATGGCTGAAAATCAGGTTGTAATTGATGAAAATTAATATGACTTTAAGTAAAAGTGAAAATGAGTACCTAAAAGTCCATCATAATCTTGAGGTTGACAATTTAAAGCAGTCCGAGACACCGAAGACACTAAGCTTCCAATAAATGCTTTGGCAACAATAACTCCAAAGTCACAAACTTTGGCCTTGTAAATAAAGCACATAACCTATTGGATCCATAACCCTGAGCCCAGCCCTTGAACCTTATATTATACAAATAACGCACGGCTCTGAGTGCAATAGCGGTGAATGCAGTACGCGAGAGGTTTCTTTAGATTGGTGCCGCTCTGTGCAACGAGCCACTTGTGGCGAGTTCACACTGTGAACCATCTGAAGAAACTGAGCGAACACTGCATTAACGTCTTGCACGACAGGGTCAAGTGCATTATTTGTTTTATAAAATAGCGACACAAATCAAAACAAACCTAAAAATAGATCTTAAGTATTAATTAGTTAGAGTCTACGAAACTTAGTACGAGAGTTAGATCTAGAGTTATGTTGGTTCTAATAAGAGTTGCAAGCTTACCAAAAAGTCCATGGGATTCATTGCTTTGGGTAAAAATAAAATCCAAGGTGGTCTACAGACGAGTCTATACATTAGACGGCTGAAATTCTTGGCTTCATTATAAAATCCCAAAGTCAAAACAGGCCTAGATCTTAATCCAAGGCAAAAGTAAAATAAAAAATTGCTTTCTACAATACTACCCCGCTCTAGCTACCTATAGAGCTAAGCTACGCGTATGCTGCGCTGGGGATGGAGCGTACAAATTAGCTACGCGTAGCCTACATAAAATACAATGCAGATCGAGGGAACGTAGGCGCAGCTATACTACACGTACGCGAGCGCATTAAATATCCATGGTAACGTGCAATATAACTTTTTGTTGCGCTTTTTCTGCACTCATTTTGCAAAACCGTGCTTGCCTCAAAAATTTCTACATGTCATGTGACGCGTATTGACCAATCACGATGCTTAAAATACTAGAGCCATTTTATAATCTTTGATACGATAACAGGAAACCTTAAATGATCCCCTACATTTTCCCATGCTATCTACGTTTGATATAGATGCATTATATGTTGATGTACCTTGATGCAGGAACTGAATTGCAAATGCAGTGACTCTAGTAAAAACCCACTGATATCTAGATAAGATGTAGATGTATTACATACATGTACATGTACATGTTTCTGAGCAAGATTATGGTACCTGTTCAATTGCCTTCATCAAAACCCATTAAAATCTCCAGAAGATAAGACTGAAAAACATATATCTCTGCTAGAATTGAATTGTCTGTGCAAAATTAGAATGATTGATACATATTTATATCTATATGAGATGTAGACGTGTTAAAATGATCTTATCAGTTTGCCTGTATAATTACATCACGACACAATAGAATGGTTTACTAACATATCGAAATTGTATGCATATTAAAACAAAAGGTTGTGCTTGAAGTGCTTAAAGTTTGCTCAAGGCTTGCCCTACATAGCAACAAGTAATATATGCAGACTGGGTTCTGAATATTGTTGTTCATTCATTAATAACAGCTTAATTGAATAACTCGTCCCTAGGTCCCCAGGAAAGGAACATCCATAAATTTGAATATGTTAGTAAACCGATCCTTGCTAAGGGTGTTTATTGTTCTTTACCTGATCAATTTCTAGACAGCAGAGCTTCTTTGGTTGAGAGAGAAGATGACAGCATCCTGGCTGGTAACCAATGAATGGAATCAGAGGTGGTGTTCCTTTGGTCCACCTGAAAATGCAGACATATGTAAGCAAATTTAAACAAACTTAAGAAAACCACAATGTCTGTCAACATGTGGTATAAATCAGTATACGGTTGTATCGGGAAAAGAAGCATTCTCTAGCGTAACATCTTCAAAGTTAAGTGAGCATTATAGGCTTCAATATTTAGTTTTTAAAATCATCTTATCTAATGTATTTTGATGAAGAAATGGCATTTTCCAAAATTTGGAAAAAAGAAAGTTGGTAATCAGGCAAGAATCATTAGCCTACCTGGTGAAAATGTTTCCCCCACCTCTGGTTGCGGATTGATTTATGCATCAGACTGAAGCGCATTTAATAAAAAACTTTTCTTCCATATTTTCCTACTCATATCCTTTTAGAATTAAACTTGATTTTCTCCTGTGAAAACTTACGGATCTTCTTCATCCCACACCGACACGTCCTCCGTTTCTATGGCAACCTGCTTCTGTGCCTGGAGCGGCCTGTCATCCCTCAGCTGGTCATCTTCTGGGTCGGACGACATCATCTCCAGGACGGGCATGATGGAGGGGCGTCGTCCCTCCCTCCCTCTGGGCATTGGGGGTGCACACTCGTCATCATCCATCACCCTCGTGGTGAAGGTGCCTCCGTCGTCTCCGCCCCCAGGGGGCATCAGGTGGTTACGGTCCATGGCTTGGTCCATTGAGCTCCGAGGGGGGATTTCAACTTTCAGTCCACCTGAGGGAACAAAGAACAGACAAAATCAAAATAATAACCCAATGCTTCCAAACATAAAAAACAAGCATCAAACTCAATATTTCAATCAAGACATGAAACAAAACCGACAACTTTTTAGCATTTGCCTCTTGAGAGCCTTCACAAAGCTTATTCTGAAAAAGAAAGAACGGAAAGAAGACAAATTTCTCTTTATTCTCCTTCACACTTGACGATTTTTCTTTATTAAATACAAGCTTTAAAGAACAATTTCAGATGGATTTATTCCAAAAGGAAACAACTTTCAGACTTTAAAGGAAACGTTTGACATGTAGACAATCTAACCTGATGTCCCCCGCCCAGATGACGGCTCAAACTTGTTCTTGGGTTCTGGAGCAGATGAGGTTGATGATGGTGATGTGGCTGTACCACTAGCGCTGTTACTGGACCTTGTGCTTCCAAAATGATGCAATTCCAATGCCATAGAACCTATAGACGAGAAAGCGTTTATTATTTCATTGTTTAATGCAATTTAAATCCTGCACAGTAAAGATTCCTGCAAACTGTCCCTATGAACATGAAGGACAAAGAAAGCGGACAAAATATACAGTTCCTCAGGTAGACAAAGAAACATCCCTTCACTGCTATTATGTAAAAATGTGTAGGACAGGTGAATATGCATGTGACACCTGTTCTACACATTTTAACATAATAGCAGTGAAGGGATGTTCCTTTGTATACCTGAGGAACTGTACATTTTGTCCGCTTTCTTTGTCAGTCATGTTCATAGTGTGTGGGAGACCATTTTCAATCGATTTGCATGAAAATTAATCAAAATTTTCTGAGCATTTGAGAAAAGTCCAAAACATCATTTTTATAGAAATACTGACAAGATTTCAAAATAACAATTTGAATCATCAACATAATTAGCTTTACATTAAATTCAAATAATTATATTATAACCATTCAAATAACTTTGGCTTTACAAATAAATGTGAACCTCTTATACAGTAAAAAGTGTTATATCTTCTCCAACTTCTCATGAGAACATATAAATGCAATAGATCATGAAGATATCAAACTGAGCAAAGATTTATTCTTGGGTTCCAACTTTATCACACAAACAAGCTAGTTAAAATCAAATATTGGCCTTACCGACACTAGCGATTGCACTCTCTATGCGAGAAGTGCCTGTGCCATTGCTGTCGTAGACATTGCTTGGTGATTTATCCATCTTGTTCTCTTTGCCATCATTATCTTCGTTAGGATGGTTGAGGATGAAAGTGGAGTTCTCCTCCGGGGAGATGTTCATGTAGAAGCAGATGTCCGACGCCCTCATGATGTGACGAGGGCCAGGGTTGAGCTGAATCTTGGCAATTTCCTCCTGCTTCTTAATCCCGACCAGCGAGACACCATACCTGGGAAGGAAAAATTTGTTGGGAGTTCATCTATTTCATTTGTCTGATTCAATATCATGAACGTACACTTTGCATCATACAATTACAGTTTTACAATCAGTGTTGGAATATTACAGAAAATAAAATAGAATGTGGATATCTCATACACAGCAGTAGTGGCAAATTGAGTCCTTTTTTAAACAAACATAAATATATATATATTTTTTTGCTTCTACATGAAAAAGAATTGCACAGCTTAAATGTCAAAAATTGGAAGAAATATTGCATGATTTTAATTTAAAAGAATTGAATGATGGGGGGGGGGAGGGGGGGGGGTTAGTGTATGGAAAGTAGAATCTTGTTTGTTGATTCATCAGGAATTAAATTTCTTTATATCAAAATTTATTCTTTTCTTTTTATTGCCAAGTTGAAGATGAAAAACCAAGTGGTAAATTCCTTTTAGTATTCTCTGTTTATGGATTAGCACAATAATGAACAAATTTAACTATGATTGACTTACTTCTTGTGTGCATGGAACGATGCATAGGTGAAGCTTTTTCCCTCATATTCATTGAAGAATTTGCTGTTGCCAAGCACGATGTGATAGACCTCATTTCCAGAGCAACGACCGTATGTGCGCTGCCACTGAGAATGGGAGTCACAGCCTTCCCTGTATTACAGATAAAACATCAAATATGGTTTAACCCTTTGCTTACTGGAGCCAGGTGGTCCCTGTGTTAAGCCTATGGGACTTTGATAAGTCAGTAGTCAGTGGGTTAAAACAAGACTCAATAACTCATGATCAAAGTATAACAACATACCAATGGTTCAAAGGGTTAAACATTGTCAATTTTAAAAAAGCAGCAATGATCATTGATGCTCCATGTGGTTTAGTATGAGAGAGTTACCAGCACACGATAACTGAACGGAGGAATTTATGGACTCTTAAAGCCTGTGTGCACTAATTTGGCCAGGGGGCAATTAGAACTCCCTGCAAGGTCACTGACAGACGGTTATCTCATCAAATCAGCTTAATATTAACAAAAGAAAAAGGGGATCAAGGGGGACCAACAGGCACCGATTAGGCACTGTTTGCTATATAGAGGGCGCTAGTAGCTATAAGTGCAGTGGGGCTTAATACATGGCCGCTCAATACATTCAAGGAATGAATCCTATCAGATACCCACTTATTACACCTGGGTCAAGAGTGGCAAATGTTAATGAATGTTTTGCCATGGGACATTAGTGCTGCTGCTGGATTCAAACCCTGTATCTTGTGGTTCCCAATCCAGAGACTTATCCACTTGACCACAACACCTCTAAATGTATATACAATACACAATTTACATAAATCCCTGTCTAAGGGGTCAATGCCACACTCGATCATTGGGTTATTCGTGAAACCAACAAAAATAACCCCCAAATACCCATAATGATGAATATACTACATGCATGTTTGCAATACCTCATGACCAATTCCGAAATCATATTTATCATCATAACTTGAAGGATCATTTCAAAGGAATTCTCAGAGATTATCACCAGCCATATAATCTTTTATTCTTGTGCAAACCTCTGAACTGACTTAAACTAAAACTATAATTAGTACCTGGACTAGATATGTAACTTGTCAAAAATATCTAGCCCCTCGGTAGAACAGCTGTGCTGCACTGGCACAGCTGAGCTGGGCGATCCATCCTATGTTATTTACTCATGTTATCATGTATATTGTCATTTATATGTTTTTATATCGGTGAATAAAAAATAAAAAATAAAATCTCACATATGTGAAATGGGTCATACTTACACTCCTCTGGAGGTATGGATGAGAAGGGTCACAAATGTAGATGTTCCAGGACAAAGACAGTTGTTGGCTAGGAGGGCGTACTTGAACTGATCCTCACACACCACATGGTCTGGATAGAGTAAGGGGAGAAAGAGAGAGAGGGAGGAGGAAGAGGGAGGAGGAAGAGGGAGGAGGAAGAGGAAGGAGGAAGAGAGAGAGAGAAAGAAAGGAGAGGGAGAGAGAGAGAGAGAGAGAGAGAGAGAGAGAGAGAGAGAGAGAGAAAGAGCGAGAGAGATAGAGGGGAATCACACAGATTTAATTTTGATTTTAACAGGATGAAAGTGATGCTCAACTCATCAAGAAATATTTAAAAAATATGTAAAATTTCACCACCTTTCTTGGCTAACTTAACATTTTAGCCTTTCATCCTGCAAAGCAAAGTGTATTCAAACCCAGATGTCATTTCTGCATTAATATTAAAGTAGCTTAGTCACATGATGTGGGACAAAAAGATACATACAAATTGCAAAATGCTTTAGAGTTAGTGATGTTTGTTACTTAAAAGTTCTTTATTTGAGATATTTGAATGAAATTTTAGATAACATTAAGCTTCATCGAGATGGTATGTATATTTACCAGCTCCTTACCTAACAATGCGGTTCTACCTTTGTGTGATAAAGTTATGATTTTCAGCAATTATGCATTCCGGACATGTCTTTACATGCCAGAAAATGTCGCTACTTTACCTAAACTGAACGTATTAGTTCCAAGCAAACATACCAACATTTATCAATCCAAACCCACCTGCAAACTGGACATGAAATCTGTTGTCTGGTTTGAGAATCTGAATGTACTGAGGGACATCAGGCGCAAAATCCTTGACGGCCCAGGTTCTTAGAATCGTCTGCTGATCCTACAAAAGTTAATATCAGCAAAGAAATAGTAACTCATCTCTCTCTCTGGAGCCAGAAAGGAGTATATACATTGTGTACTTTCACACAGAGTTAACACCCTTCTGGCTCTAAACACATGTTATGTACAATTTACAATTCCCGTTGATTGAGAGGTATCATGCAAAAGTCTATTTCAAATAAAGAAAAAAGAAAAGGCAAAATAAATGGGAGGCAAAATAAATGGGGGACAAAATGGCACATAGTATTGTAGAATAGTTTGGGTCTCCATGCACAGGCTTTGAAATAAACTGAGCAAAGAAAAGAAGCATTTATACAAAAGAAGTCAGAACAAAATACTTCAGCTAATAGAGATGAAAATCTAAAATTCTGAAGATATTTTTATAGGTCATGTTATCACTTATGAATTTTACATGATAGGCACAAAGAGCTATGAAGTAGAGTCTCCAGATTTAGCACATTAAATGTTTCGAAATATTTGGTGTTCAGATATATTTGATCAAATATTTATATAATCATAATTTTCAAACTAATACAAATGTAAGAGTGAAAAGGCTATCATTTATAGAAGGAAAAACCTAGTCTATTTCAAGGCATGCTACATGAAGTTCAGAAAACGTTTAAATTTGGTACATATTATCAAAGATTATTCTTTGTCTGACTGGTACCATTTTCATTACCTGTAATAAGAATATTGTCTCATAAAGTACTTTGATACTGCACTTATACAAGCAAGTACTATACTTAAAAGTATTTGGTATGAATACATCTACAGATAGGAAAATCAATTAAAGTTGAGCAATATAACATCATGCTCAAGCTCTATGTAGGGTGATGGCGACTATGAGGTGATAATTGGAGATTAAGAACTAATGAATTGCACTCTTTCATAGACAGTTAGTTCAGTAAAATGTCTAAATCAACATCCATGAAATATTGAATTAAAATGAATATGAAACAGCAGTCAGGAAATTTTCTATCATGCATTAATATGTATAAGAAAATATCTATTAAAGATGAAATATGCACTTGACTGTCAGGTGATTCTTTGACATGCATCTCACTTACTTAGGGTAATGGTCCTTTTTAATAGTGCTTACCGTAAATGAATATAATCTAATGTATATAGCTCATAATTATTACATTCACACTCATATGATTCATGCATGCTCAAAATTCCTCCTTAGTCTACTCGCATCAAATCTGCTACAAAAATCAACCCTCCAAATCTTTCAAACTTTAAAACCTTTGTATCCCTACTTCCCACTCCAAACTATTGCACACACACTGCACACACATTATGTTAAAAAACTTACAGATAAATGAATGTTCAAACAGGGAGCGCAGCATTGTAGTACATTTGTAACAAATTTCCTTCAACTTGCTGCATTCACTGTTTCACTTGGTTTTATGATCTAATTTCACTTAACATGGACATTGGAGTGGGGGTCGGGGTGGGGCTGGGGCTGGGGCTGAGTACTGACATGATAGGGGCTGCAAACGAGATGAACAATCCTACACAAAGGTCTCATATGATTGGTCATATACCTTGGTTTAAGTAAACCTTGTAGTGGAATGAAGTGGAGGAATGAAATTTATTTTTGGAAGACTACACAAGGAGAACACAAAAATGGTATTGTCCTTTGCTTTGGCAATCAAGACAAGAATGATGAGGATAGAGAAAAGTTCCTATACTTTGGTCTTAAATGGAAACATAAGGTGACGGTGGGCTTAAATAGATACATAAGGTTATAACTGTGGTCTTGAACCAATACATAAGGTTATAAATGTAGCCTTTAATGGATACATAAGGTTATAACTGTGGTATTGAACCAATACATAAGGTTATAAATGTAGCCTTTAATGGATACATAAGGTTATAACTGTGGTCTTGAACCAATACATAAGGTTATAAATATAGCCTTTAATGGATACATAAGGTGAAAACTGTAGTACAGGTTACCTTAGACATTTAGAACTCTGAGGTAGGAGACAACATGACTTAAGTAGATACTGCAGTTTGGGTGGTGTAAATGAATTAAACCTTGATATTGGAGTATGGGGATGCTACATGGACATAAGAATACTGTGTTACTGTGTTTTGGTATTCATAAGGTTAGGAATGCAGATACACGTACAGATTAAACAAATATGTCATTACATACATCAGTCATATATGGTTTGAATATATCCAGAACTGGTATGTATTTATTGACTGAACTTTAGTAGGAGAGGTAAAGGTACAACAAACTTTCTGGACCATAAGAATACTCTGTAAGCCTACTTCGATACTCAGGGATTTAAGAAATTGCTTAGTGGATTTGCTCATACATTTACATGTACCTTCCAAGATTTGAATGAACCTCACTGAATCTGTTACACAGGGTATAACCTAAACTCTGAAAGGGTACCATGCCAAGGGTTTGCATTCAGAATTTTCTGACTCTTTATCTTCCTAGATATGAATACACATGACTAAATCATCAAGATGGGGTTTAACAAAACCGGGGAAGGCTACAAAGATCCATGCTTTTGTAATTTAAGGTTAAGAGATGCAGAACAGAGATTTTTCTTTAATAGACATCTATCTTTCATGGTCTGAATGCACCAGAGTGATCCTTAAGAAGGTGTTTATTAAAAAAAACTTTGGAAGGAAACATGGAAATTATGCCATGATACTCAGAACGCTAAGAAATACAGATCAGGAATATCATCAAAGTTGTCTTGCTCTATCAAAATACACCTGACTGAATCCTGAAGACAGTGTAAAACATAAAGCTGGGTAATTAAGCCGTGCTTTGGTATTCAGAGGGTTAAGGATGCAGATAGCAGATGTTCTTACACATTTGTCTCGCATGGTATGGCTGGCTTGTTTGCCTGTGGGACCACACAAACCTTTCAGCAAATCCTGCAAAGGCATAAGAGCGCAGAATGTGCATGAGAATTGAATGTGGTAGAAAAGAAGAGAAGGGAGAGAGGTAGAGTGTGATTGCGAGAAGGAAGGGGCTTAAAATGGCATCCAGGGTAGAAGAAAGAAATATGGAATGGGTAAAAGCAGGTGCATAAAAATGACTGAAAGATCAAGGGGAAGGGCAAATGTGGATTAACTCATTGAGTGCTTTGGTCTACCAATTGAACTAACAGTGGACTGCCGAAGTCTACTTTTGGCACACATACTTCTGTACAAGTACACTCAAATAATGTGTCTGTAGAGAGTTTCAATTTGTTGCAAACAAAGAGGTAAAGACAGAGAGGAAGAAATTTGCAATTAAGTAAAAGTGAGAGATAAGGATAACTTTGAATTAATGTGTGGGAGCAATCTCTTTACATAGTCACAAATAGGAATTCAGCTTTAAATCTAACAATATTAAAAGTGTGTTATCAATGAAAAGCAAATCAAGGTGCATTCACTCTAATGAGTTCCAAGTATCACTAAATGATTCTTTGAGATTTTAAGTATATTAAGAGGTTCTTCTTGAAATGTATCAGAGTGGAAATAATACTAAAACTTGTGTGATTAGTGGCTGTTTATCTTCTACTATATCCTAAACTCATTGGACTAAAAATGCACTCCAAACGCTACATCTTTACGATATCATTAACATAAATAAGAAAATTAACACTCACTAATTAGGGAAATTACAGACCTTGATTAGTATTTTTGTCTCATCAAGCATTAAAAAGAAACAAAATCATTAAGTGTAGCATGCTAATCCAAAGCTATCTCATATACATCTGTACCACTAGAAGAGTATCATGATCTTCAATCATCACACGTCATTGCCAAGTTTCATATTATTTGAATTAACTTTTGATGGATTAACATGATTAATCTGATAGTCTGCTGAGCTTCTTAACCCATTTGCTACGGGAACTTGGTGGTGTCTGTATTAAGTCTAGGGGAAGGAGAGAATACAGTAGTCAAACGGTTTTAGGACAATTTCTGTCACAGTCGCACATCAAGGTATAGTTACCACACAACATCCTGGTAGTATTGTGCAGTCATTCTCAAGTTACCTCACACTGTATATCAGAAACACTCATCAGTTATTGAAGTCTTATCATGACACACAGCGCATTAACATTACTTATGATAAGCTAGCATTACAATGATACTTATTAGTACTATAACATCACCTTCACAGCACTTAATGTCCTTTGGCAAGACATTAATCTACTTTTGCCACACTCAACCCAGGTGATGTACATGTAAGTGGGTACCTGGCAGGAATTAATTCCTTGAAATGCCGGAGCGCTGTAATGGCAGCTAGGCTAAAGCCAGGGTAATAATTAATGCGCCTCGAAATAGAATTTCTAGATAAACGGCGCTATAGAAAAAAATGCCTATTATTATTTTCATTATTATTATAAATATATTTAAGACAAATTGTCATGAGTGGGAATTTATGGGCTAGTTTTATGAGGTTGATTCTATGTATCACGGTTCTGTTTAGCATGCTTCCAATCTTCCAATGCATATAGACCTACAATTAATTTTTTGTTTTAGACAGATGACACAACTATTCTTAGACCAAACATTTAGCAGATCTACTACATCAGAAGTATTACAAGAAAGTAAAATAACCTATTGCCTACAGGCACCGAGTGGTCTCTGTATTAAGCCAAAGGGATTGAGAGAATTCAGTAGTGAACGTGTTAAGAATGGCATGATGCGTGTGCATGAAAACTAGTCTACAGAAACATACAGTAGGAATTGGCAAGGAAGAAACAGCATGGCCAAGGCAAAATGGGCATATTTGAGAAGCACAGAAAAATGTAATTCAGCAAAAGAAATCATGCAAATTGACATTTGCGATGGTTAAAAGGCTGACTGAAATTTAAAATGAAATTTATCAACATGGATCCTTTAACTTATATAGAAATAAAAGTAAATATTCACTGATTAATCTTTCTTTCACTGCATCCCAAGGAATATACCATAAGATCAATCTACCACCAAATTTCTATAATCTCTGGGGAAATATCGTAGCTATATTTTTACTTTTGCATGAATAAATCATTACAATTTATCCTCACTACATTGTCATTTTTTAAAGAGATAAGTTTGAAACAAATTTTATCAACCATCTTCAAAAGCAATAAAACACAGGGTAAGTTTTTGAACCCTGTTCTGTAAACTGCCTATCCCTTTTAAAGAAAAGGAAAATGCATAGATTAAACATGTTAAGTTAATCATCAAATGTAATCCCTACACACCCATTCTCTCTACATCTAAATACTTTAATGCATGGAATTATGAAGTTACAAAGAGCACAAAATAGACTAAAACAAAAGCAGAATGAAGAACTGAACTAAAACTCGAATTAATGTGGCACAAATTATCAAAGAAATGGCACTTACTGCTTCGCATCTGTCCATAAAGTTCCTTGGAGACAAAATAAAACAGGCCTCTGCATCATCCATCCTGTAACAAAACACAAAACAATCTTTATGTGCTTTTATGCACCAAGAATTGAAAAAAAAACATACAATAAGACCTGTTTGGAGCCAGAAGGGCATTAACTCATATACTTTAACACAGAGTAAACATCCTTCTAAAACTTATAAAACAAATTGTCACTGATAATGCTTTTATTTTTGTTGTTGTTGAATTTGGCACAAATTATATTTGTGAAAATAAGAGGCAAACATGATGGTACCTTTTTACTGTTTAATGGAGAAAGAATAAATAAACACCCTTCTTAGTCCATTCATACTTTTTATGCTTCAATTCAGCACTTCACACAGATCAATTCTTTGGCAAAATTTGTCTCTCGCAGAAGGGAAAGTGTTAATAATAATTAAAACCCGTATTTGACAAAAAAAAAATCTTCATCCATGTTTATTCTTCTTGATATGACAGATGATTTGAAAAAAAGCCTCTTGCATGTATGATTAAGTTGCAACATTTAATCCTAGGGGTACACTTTCCCCTTCAGACAGACTTGTATAAAGCTGACACCAAAGAGGCTTACTTTGCAGAAATTACTTTGAAGAAATTATGCTCTATTATAGCGAGGAAAGGTTTTTTAGAGACTTGCTTTGCGGACCAAATGATTATCTCCAATTAGAGGGTAGATAGGGTTACCAGGGCAACTTGAAAACAAGTCTCTTGCATTTATGATTAAGTTGCAACATTTAATCTTAGGGGTTCATTTTTCCTTGTATAAGCTAATGGCAAATAGCTTTACTTTGCAGACTGAAAAATTATCCTCTATTAGCATGAAGATTTCTAGAGACTTAGGTTCAAGGACTTAGAGATAAGTTAATATTAAAAGAGACTTGCTTTGCAGACCAAAAGATTATCTTCAATTAGAGGGAAGAAAAGGTTGCTAGCATCACAAATTGACAGATTGACATTCATTCAAAGGATTCATGTATAAATGGGAATGAATGTCAACATTGATCACATCCCTCTAAACAAATATCTTCCCTCCTTGTGTCTGGATGAGGATTTAATGGTTCCTGAAGATCCAGAGTCTTGCAAAAAGCATTTTCCTTGACATATTATTTCTATCAAACAAATAAAACACCAGACTTGGATGCTGTAAAAAACAGTTGATGTCATTTTGCTTGCTAGGAAATAATGACTTTGAGGTACATGCCAAAACATAATTCTGTGTCTCAAGTGAACACGCCTTTATGAAAAAAGAATCCACTACTCGAAACCTACACTGGACAGCGAGCTACAAAAACAAAAACACTAACATTTTCTCATCTGAAATATCAGCTCGCTTGACAATTTGGTGTAATCCTGGACAATGGCCTCTAGCCTCCCTCGGTTGTCATGTGATCAAATTAGCGAGAAACCATGGCAACCCAGAGTCCCACAATTGTCCCATGAAATCTATCTTCTATCCTGTTAAATGTCATTGGGTTTTATTTCAAGGATTGCAAAGAAACATTTGATGGATAGAATTTCACTAGAATCACATAGCTGATCTCCCTGGTGTTTTCCTAGGTTCTCAGATACCTCTTTTTGTAATTTAAAAATATTCTTACGATTGAAGAAGAGATTTTTACAGCAAAATATCAATTTCCGTTGAAACAGGAAGAGAAATCCGAGGAACAGAATATTTTCTGATTAAAACAAAGAATTTGGCATTTTCCTAATATTTCATAAATGCACTTAGATATCTTATGAGCCTCTTTTTCCAGAAAAAAAATGCTCCAAGCATTTTGAATATGATGCTAAGATGGAAAAGGTCATCATAATCATTCACTTAGAGTCAGCTTGAGGCAGAGAAGAGCAGATATCCATTTGCAAAATTAATTACACTCATTTATTTCACAACAACTACTGTATTTTTATAGCAAAGGCTTCATGATTTATTTTTCAGTTTCTGTTTATGTGGGTGCAACAATATGAGGAAATGGATTAGCCATATTGAGATTGATTTTAGAAAATCATTAAGCAAGATAAATCAATACCACCATTAACAATGGTTTTCATGGAGCTAAACAAGAATACTGAAAAATGGGTAACTCTGCAAAGCCACTGAGTTGCACAAAACAATCCTTCTGTCTATTGGTGTCTATTGTTTTGTGCCAAATTGCATGTGGTGGAAACGAGTGACCAAGCAGAGAGGCAAAGATAGCAACAGAAAGCAAAGATGAATACCTGCATCTGATGAGGTCCCCATCCTTGAGCGCTGACCCCTGGATGTAGATGACCCTCTGAGCCCAGAGAGGGACGGTCAGGAGGGCCTTGAGGGCGTTGTCAAGTTCACAAGGCGACAGAAGGACCACAAAGAAATCCTAGAAAAGAAAAAAGCATAGATGAATAAGAACATGGATGAGCTTTAACCTCCCTTGTACCACTACGGGAGCGTTTCACAGAAATTAAGATTGACTTTAAATTGGACTTAACTATGGCAGGCCATTCATGCCACTGGTTGCTCTCACCATAATGATCTTTAGATAATATTTTTTCCTTTAATAATGAACTATCAAAAAGAGTAAATTCGGTAGATTTGTGACCATGATTTGTATGTCCCTTGAGAGACCAATGCCAGTAAATGGTGAGAGAAAACAGTGGCATGAACGGCCTGCCATAGTTAAGTCCAACTTAAAGTCGATCTTAGTTTTTGTGAAACACTCACCTGGTTTATGAAAATTCTTCAAAAATTCTTTTTATAATTAAAGTTGGGTTTTTAGTTCTAATTTGTAACTGTCACATTTGGATCCTATATTAAATCCTGTCTCTAGCAGGAGGGCACAAATACAAAATGTGGATGAAGGGTGAAGAAAACGATTAGAATTTAGACAATATAAAGATTGGTATAATGTGTAGATTAATATCTAAATGTGTGCTAACAGAAATGTACATACACTGGCTGTGCATCTGTTTGAATGATCACAAAAAAGACCCCTTTTCATTTTCCCGCTTCCTATTGCAGTCTTCATAATATAGAGATTGACAGTTGACATACCTGGAGGTCGTTATGAGCATAGAACTCATTGAGAAAATCAACAATGAGATCGTACTGCAGGTTGGTTGCGCATACGACAACATGCTTTTCAGTTTGTGCTCGATGTCGGCTGTATGTCCCTCCCTGTTTCTGCCTCTCCATAATCAAGTAGGCCAGGTTTTCTAACTGTAGATTTTAACAATAAAACATAAAAAATTAACACGGCTATTATTTCTGTCTATCTTTCTCCCCCAACCTCTATCTCTCTTAGGAGAAAGAAAAAAAATGAACTGTACATCATACCAATGGTTGCCATTATAATCTAATCTATATAATCACTTTTCACTGAAAGCCAGCAAAAATCATTATCCCAAATATTTTGTATCTCTGGCAAGAGCAGATCCATACTAATGTAAGGGGGAGGGGGCATAATTCTATTTTTTAAAATCTGACAGGCCATCCCTTCCCCCACCACAATTCCCTAATTACATTGTACAAATACATCCCCCCCGATAAGGTAAATTTCTTCATCAACTTTGGAATGGAAATTTATGGAAATTTTAGTAAAAGCAGAAGGAGAATAAGCTGAAAATGTACACCACAGAGCTGAAAAATAGAGTGTGAAATCAACAACTCTCACTGATCTAATTTTTCTGCTTTTAATTAAAGAACATACTTTGCTTTAAACCTGACCTGTATTGGTAGAATGACGAGAGCTGAACAGATCATGATGATGACGTAGAGTTGAGAGGGCCAGATGCGGACCTCGATATCCCCATACCCCACCGTGGAGAAAGTTACAATTGTGAAGTAGAAAGCATGGAAGAAAGACATGCCGTTGGTACTGATGTCCCCTCTCTCTAAGTGGTGCATGCCACAGGCACTGGTAAGAAAAAACAAAATGAAAGGTTATAAGGTTTAAGGCTCATCTTGAACTATGGTAAAGGATTCAGTGCATTTAATGTGAACAGGTTTAAATTGATTCCTAATGTTTTTTCATGACGAAAATTGATTGATTGACCCAGTAAAATATGAACAAACTTATGAAAGCCTGAATGCAACTAACTCTCATTCATTGAAATCAAATGGGTCCTTTAAATGTATGAAAAATATGAACAAAAACATTTTCACGAATCGCTGGTAGGGGGCAGAATGTGAACACACCATTATCTGTGATGTGAATGCTAAAATGGTGTCAGGAGTGGGATGCGACAAAAGGAATTATATCTTGACAATGTATTTTCCAGTTACATTAATTCTGGTGCTTACCAGGTGAATATGAGGCAAAGTATGAATGAAAACAATATCATGACTCGCTGGGAGAGGGCAGAATGTGAACGCATCATTACTCTGTGAAGATCGTTCTGAAAATGAGAGAAAAACATGATAATCATTTAATTGTAAAAGATTTCAAAGCATTCATTATAAATCGAAAATTGAACATTGAAAATAAAAATTGAAAATTTCTATGTAGGAATTAAGTTAGATTACAGTATCATAGCACTCACAGAAAACATCTGCGCTCTTTCACTCTTCATACTTATGAATAGCATAACTTCTGGATTTATGTAGTGCTTAATATGGAATACCGTCTCTAAACACTTCAAAGATATTATCATTACCCTGGTCATCGGATCCAATCATGCACGCGCCTGCACTATTTCCACTCACTTGAGAGAATCCTACCATATGGTCACTGTGAGGGCATATGACAATTTTTATTAAAATAATTTTCTTCATCATACCAGGTCCCCATTTCTATCCTGGGTATGGAGTGAAAAATATAAAATAATGGCTTGCCAAAAATTACTGCCGTGTCAGGTATCAAACCCACAACTTGTGCTTGTCCAGTCAAGTGACCCACTCGACTATGACACCTCTATACTTCCAACACGTTTACTTTCAACTTTCTTACATGCTTTCAATCATAGCCAAAAGGAAAGTGGAGGTGCCTTCATTAAATATTGAAAATTGCAATCAATACACAGTACCATGATCAATTAGCGAAGCTATGGACATGAACTTAAATAAGGGCAAAATTCATAATGCTAGGAGGAGTTGACCCTATGTCAAGGGAAAAGCTGTTAGCCATATGCTGGGGTAATATTCTCTTGTGTGTGTTCCAAATGAATGGCAGGTGGGGATGAGAAAGTAGCTCCGTGCAAGTACTTACTTATATGTGTGTTACAAGAAGCACAGTACCCTTTTGTATACTAACAAAATTTGTGGTTAACAACAGCATAATGCAAACAAGCCATTATCATTTTTGTGTTTCTCTGTATTAATCATATTTTTGTTGACCTGCAAAGCCTCGTCAGTTTCGATACTCTTCTGCCTGAAGGCTCTGCAATTATGATTACCCCTGCAATTGTCAAGTCCCATTTACACCTCAGAGGACAGTGGCAAATGTGGATTAAACGTCTTGCCAAAGGACATTAGTTAGTGGGCGGGCTGGGAATTGAACCCTCAACCCTTGGATTGAGAGTCAAGTGAATAAACCGACACACCACGATACCTCCATGACACATGCATGACTTCAAACCGCTCTACTTTAAGTAAACTGTATCATACTAATGTAAAATGTATATTGGTAATTGTCCTTTGGAAGAGAGGGAGACGGAGAGAGAGAGAGAGAGGTGTAATTGATTGGAAGGTAATTTTTTCCACATGGGACACACTCCTGAGGGTAGCTGTCCTATTGAATTAAATTGGATTTGTTGTGGGCAACTCAGTTAGATTCGGCTCAATGCCACCATAGTTGATTTACTTCCATATCTTCATAAGATTGCCAATGCTGTCATTCCAGTTTACAGCCAGAATGCTTACAATATAGCATGATATGAGTGAATGGCCTTTTGGTTCCAAATAGAAAAAAAGACAAGTTCAACTAGGTAAAATTCCTTTCAGTTACATCTTACTCACTTCACAAAGTACTTCAACATCTTCAGAAGATTACAATTGTGTTTATTCCATATCTTCATAAGATTACCAATGCTGTCATCCCTGTTCAGAGCCAGAAGGCATACAATATAAAATGATTTTTTAATGCCCTTTTGGTTCCAAACAGACTAACTGATAAGTTAACCTAGGTAAAATTCCTTTGAGTCATATCATACTCAATTTACGAAGTACTTCTACATCCTCAGAAGATTACAATTGCTGTTATTCATTAATAGCAAATAAATGTATTACCTATACCTTAAACCAAAGTAAATGCCCCCTTCTGGTTCTTAATAGCTAGTTGGATATGAATGGTATAGGAATGACACGTACCTTTCATACTCTCTAGTATGAATTATCTGGGATTCAATGACATTTAAGCTGATACTAAGTGGTGCAAACTGAATGTCTTGGGTTTGGTATTCAAAGGATTTGAAGACCAACACTATTAACGGAATACTTACAAAAAGATTTTCAAGAAGATACTTGGCCAGCCAGCAGTTCAGATAAATTGGTATAAAGAGATTCCTCAGAGGCTCCCAGAAAATCTGTAATAATGAAATCAATTCATTAATTCATT
>BEXV01000165.1:126041-143872 GCA_003118195.1 Hemicentrotus pulcherrimus | reverse complement strand
CCTTGCCCCCCCCCCCCATATCAGCTTAGCCCTTTATAAGTAGCCATTTATTTTACTTCAGAAGGATATTTATTTCACCTCTAAATACATAAACATGTTTGAAAAACTAAAGCTAAACAGAGTTTATGATAAAAACAAATACTCAAATTTATACTTTTAATTTCAAATTCATATTTAAAAATATTTAAAAAATCCTTTTTGAGAAAATGTTTCAAAATGCACATAAAACTGGTATCAATTTGTCAGTGATTGCTGTGATATAAAAAGACATTCAGGCTGATGCATCAATGAAATTGCACAAGCAAGATTACACCAGATTGAGCATTCATTTTATTTGCTTTTGACAACATCTGCCAATCACAAAGAACATGAACAAAACAATAGCTTCGTTTTTGAGCACTCTTGCGAGTGTGTTAGTTTGAATTCTACCCAAGGCATGTACCGGTAGTAAGTATTGATTTGAGAGAGAGAGAGAGAGGTTACTTCTGTTGCCATAGTAACAATGAGGCAAGGGGGAAATTTGATGATTATGTTGCTTTTGCAGACATAATAATAACAACAGAGAGAAAGAGAGAGAGAGAGATGTAGAACAGACGAGGTCAGAAGACAATAGCATTCTATAAGCTCAGCCCTCGACATTATCTATGGGAACCGATCATGGCTAAATGTCAAATGCGACTTCAGATCTTTAGTACTAGAATGATGGATATTTGTCTTGGTTTCTTTTATAGAAGCATAATGTCAGGTCTTTGTATCAGGAATTTATCTAACCCACTAATCTGCTAGATTGCTTACGATCTATTGCGTTACTGTGTATACTTTCTGAGAGAGAAATGTGGTGCAGATACAGTCAGAAGACAATAACGTCCAATAAGCTAAGCCCTGGACATACTACGTGAACCTATCACAACTAAATTATGGGAGAAATGTCAAATGTGACTTCAGTTCTATAACATGTATTTTATAATCAATGCAGGAGTGTAGGGGTATACCCTTTCTGTATAGAAGGTATTGAATGATTTGTGATCATTTCATATGTTCAGGACTTCAGTTGCCTTCTGTTTTACAAGCTTTTAGCTTTTTTTCAAATGTCTCATTTCATCTATTTTTTGCCAATTTACGTATTTATGACTGTCAATGTGTTTTTACATTTTTGGATGATAAATAAATAAAATTTGAATTTAATCAAAATATTGAAATGTCAATGATTTTTTTCTGAGGCTCTATCAAAGAAGGATAGAGTTAGGTCTATGAGTTAAGTCTATGAATCAGGACTTTATCTAACCCATTAATGTGCTGGATTGCTTACAATCTGTTACCCACTGTGCAGTCTTTGTAATCCAAAAGTGCATATTGACCTACATTAACTTCATATTTTGACAATTTGTCTGCGTTTTTATAAACCAACGAATCAGTACAGTGATATAAAAACTCATACAAATTATATACAACCTTTAAAAAGAATGTTCAAGTCTTTAAATATTTTGTTAGAAGCCCAGATTGAGCCAGATTTTTAAAGAGTGGGGTAATTGGGCTTTAAAGTAGACAACTTTGCTTTGACAGACATCTACTTCTTAAACATATGGGTTAACATACATGTAATACAATTTTGTACAAGAATATATTGCTTGTTTGGAAACACATTTTATCTAACTTTCCCAGCTAAGTACCACAAGCTTTTTAAAGAGGCATATTATCAATTCAACATCTATCTAAACCCAATGACATCTACTGGATTGTTCAACATCTCTCAGGCTTATTATATGAACCCACTGGATTTCTGTGGGTTATAGTTTGAACTCAGTACAAGATGCATTTGCAAGCATATATTCCAAACACCATCTAATTGAGCATTAGATCTGGTTGCAGAGCCAAATTCAATCAGATTTCCCACCGCTTCGGCCAGTGGTGCAAGCTGTGTCAATATTGTCTACTTTCTTATTGAATCAATTTCGATTCTCTTACTGTCACTATACTGTCATCCTATATCGGAAGGATAAGCGATCAAGAGAGTAAATATGGTTTGAAGGATGGGTGAGAGTTGATGTGGAGAAAGAAAGTGAGAGAGGAAGGCTAGGAAAAAAAGATCAATAAGCAAGTTGGGATGATTCTAAATTCTAATTGCAGAAAGAAGATGTACAGATATAAAGAGAAAGAGAGAAAAAAAATATGAAATGATAGACAAGGAAATAAAAAGGGAGTTAAAGAAAATCAAGAATGAAGCCTAAATATTACTTCCATTAAAAGAAAATATAGCCAACAATGTAAACCAAAACAAAAATGATAACAGTAAAATCTATTAAACCTTTTAAACAGTTGTTGCTATTCTTGATTTTCATAAATTACAATGCTTTGTTTGTTGTTACCTTTACACTAGAGGCTTTAACTGATAAATACTTTACTTAGTAAGGATTACTGCATGCTAAAGGGCATATTGTACCAGAGTGTTGGTGTTTGAACTAGGAGCTACTGATCAAAAATTCCTTTAAATCATCAAATATCATTCTGCTGTAAAAAAAACACACACACAAAAAAAAAACAACTTTAATTCCCAGCCTTCTCAATGTAATAAAAACATGTTCGTTACACGCGTACAAGCAATATCAAATCAATTCTGCAACAAACAGTATTTTGCGGTGAATTTTACCAAGATTGTGTTTTCATGACAACGTCATGGGCGATGTTATAAAAGCAATAAAAATTCATTGTATTTCATTTCACAGACACAAAGAAAGCCAAGGATATCGTTTCCATATGAAGTCATTTGCCATGTATACGGCATGAAAAAAGGGAGAAGGATTGGCAATAGTCGCAATGCCTTTGTTTTGTACCCATGTCTATGTATACAAAACGAGCATATAATGAAATCAGAGACTGAAATCTCTCAACGTTTGCATTTTTCATATTGTATTTCAAGAGCAAGCTACCAGAAACCACAATATTGTAAGAGAGAGAGAGAGAGGGAGAGAGAGAGAGAGAGATCATGGAGAGGGGAGTGATAGAAAAAGAAAGATATAGAGAGGGGGAGGGAGAGAGAGAAAATGAGAGAGAGAGAGAGAGAGAGAAAATGAGAGAGGGACAGGGGAGGGAGGGAGAGAGAGATACATGAATAGATAGAGAGACACACACACACACACACACACACACACACACAGACAACAAGGGGAGGTAAGGAAAGGGGAGAGATAGATAAAAGGATAAGTGCAATTGAAATATGCAGTCATTATGAGGATAAAGGGATGAAGATCTCAACCCGTTGCCCTTATAAAAAAAGTCATTGCTATTTTTACTTTGCACTGCTTTGTTCATAATTCATTTACTTATACGATTTACGCACAAATTTCTTCTTGTCGAAACAAGCTATGAGATATTTTCCTTCATATGCATTCTAGCTACTAAAGGCTTAACTCAATACTCAAGGTGTGAACACGACAAGCACTCAAGATGAAACTGAAATTTTTCACTTTTTCCCCGGGGAAACGGCAATGACATAATCGGCCTCTTTTAATCTTTCTGTTGTTTTATATTTTTATATTTCCCTTAAACACTCTTTCTGAAATGTCAACAAGCCTCAACTGGATAATCCTACATTTACTTATACTGAATGAATTCCCCTGATCAAATTTTCTCTGTTTGTTTCGAGTGTTATCAGACCTCAGAGGGCATGTTGAAAAATAATGTCAGCACCCTCTCCTCTCTCATCCATCGCAACTACGTTCTTGGTTGCCATGGCAATGGGTTGGCAGGAAGGGTATCCAATTATCGTTGAAGTGCACGGTGGAGAAGTCAGCGTGTGCACAATTCTTCTCCACAAAATAAACATAACTTGTAACTAAATTGATGGTCGAGTAATGTTTTATCCCAGCTAAGCTAAAATTACATTGACATTTCCGATATGTGATCAATTTTAAAGGAAGCATGAATTGAAAACATTTATTGAATATAAATAAATTAAAATCACATACTCTTTGGCAAAAATAGCACTGAAAATATGTATTCATTGAATGGGTAGGTTTTCATTAAAAATGTGTATTCATCAGTGAATATGTATCAAATGAAATTTGGGTTAATATAAGACAACCTATACAGTGTTATGTGTTTATTGATGTTTTTAATGAAAATATGAAAGTGTGTATAAACCATTGAAAATAAGTACTCATTGAGCATTTTTTCCTCTGTGAGAGTTTTACTGTTCTGTTAATTAATCCTTTGCCTATGGGTAACGGGTGATCCCTGTATTAAGCCTATGTGAATGAGAGAATCCAGTGATCAATTGGTTAACAAGAACACAGATATCAAGTAAGGCCCCAATCTCAGACATGCACCCCTGCCTGGTCATGTATTTACTTGTTGCTTCTAGAATGTCTTCCTTAATCATCCAATGGCATCCTCAGCCAGGTCTGTCTGATGAGCGTTCCCATAACATCACTAATGAGCCTTCTGTAGGTCGCTGCACAATCTTGATACCATGTATCCGATTTGCTTCTTCAGTTGATGCAAATCTAATAACAAGCTGATCAAAAAAAGAATAGAGCCCCCTTCCCTTTTGAGAATGTAATAACTGCTTCAGCTACTAGTCAAAACACTATCGCAAAGACTTTTGAGAAATTAACAAGGGAAATTGCACTCCCCAATAGTGTATCCCAAATGTCTGGATCATGCCATTGAAATGATTGCATGCTTTGAAGGGTGCCGGATGGATGAGGCTAGTGAAATGTTGTTATTTTTATTTTTCAAGTCTTTGCCATCGTTTTCCAAAATTCATCATGTTTCAAACAAAATGGATTATTCAATTGTTTGAAAAATAGTGGTACTGTATAAAGGCATCATTACACATTAGGTAGGAAAGGATTTGTTCTTACATAAACAAGTTTATATAAATGCACTTGTTGCAAAAGTGAAAGAACATTTTCCACCGATGTTATTTCCATCTGGTCGATCTGATGGGGCCTCCCATAACCTATGCTAACACTAACAAGCTTTCTCACAGTCATTGCACGATGCAAAAAACACACAGCCTGAAGGCTAATGTGAATAAATGTACTATACATGCAGGTTTCTCTGGAGGAAAATGACCCTCTAACATAAACATTTGAATCATGACGTTTTTAATACAGATATATCAGGACCAATATTTGTACAATATTTTCTAAATGACACCAACGAATAACACTTACAGTGGAGCTTTTTAGTTTGCATGGAATTCTGTTCATAAACAGAGACTAATAGGGTTATTATCTCCTCTCAGAATTTATATCAGAACAAGATTGGTAATATATTAGAAGATTTTATATTATAAGCCATTTGCAATGTCCATTAATATGCTATTACATAATAAGGGGTGTCTACTCTATCCTGCTTTCAAAAGGTTTAAATGTTAATTTCTACCAGTCCAGATACATCACAGAAGAATTTAGTTTGTTTATTCATCTCGGCAATTAATGTTGTTTGAACAAACTAAGACATATGAACAGGTTGAGCGCCATTCTAATGTTTCCCTAGTCATGCCTTCAGTTGTTGCTAGACATTAGAACATGGAAGAACATTCTCCTCTAATGTTGCAAACACGACTGTCTTTAATACAGGACCTCTTATTACCTATGCCAACACTAACACGCCTTATCACAGCTCATGCACAAGCCACATAGCCTGAAGGTCAACTGTTACTGTTTTCAGTAGAGCATTTTCTGTCAAATTAGATTTGATTCTTTGCTACTCTGGAAACGCTAGAGGGCATGTCCTCCTATCTTCAAACCACCCAAGAGGAAATGGGTGCTTGAGCGTATCAAGAAAGGGGTTCTGAGAAGGGGTATGATACCAGTCTTCTTGGTGCCACTGTACTGACTTAAAAGAAAGAAAAAGAAAAAAGTTTGTCCCTGTTTTTTCAATGTAATACATAACAAAGGCCTTGTTTATAAGACTATGTAGCCAGTAATGGGGAAAATATGCAAGCTCACATCCATCATTTCTTACAGCCCAAAGATAAAGCTATAACACAGACACTTTAAGCTCTTAAATTGGCTTGTTAACAACCAAAATATAGTTATGACAGTACTTGCAACCTACATGAATAGGATGATGAAAATTTCAGATGTTTAGAGCAATAAACATTCCTCCCTCTAATGTATCTCCACATCCATTACATCAGTAGGTCTGTTACCACTATACTTCATTTGTGTTTAGACTGAGTTTTTCCAATGCACTTGTAGTTTAGATTGCATGTTAAACTTTAAATATCAACTCGTGGAAACAGCAAATAGCATATGGCATGGCAATATAATGCGGATAAGCAATCAAGCATTTGATCGCATTCGATAGGGCAATCTCATGTGGTGCATTCTGGAAATATGTTGTATTGCGTTCTAATTGTCCAGTTTAAATCTTCACCTCATTGATAAGTAATGGTTGTAACATGCAAGTATATCTCATGAAGGAACACTGTGTAATTCTCTACTCTGAATCTTTACCTTTACTGATATATGATGATTTTAGCATGTATATAACCAGTTTTCAAATTGAACATCATTAGAATGTTAATCTTGAGAGAAAGTAAGTGTTTCTTTTCAAATCTTCTATCTATTTCTTTAAATCTAATGCAAAAATATATGAATGCTGGATATTTGTGCCATTGATGGTACATGAGCTTTATTTTGAGGCTTTAAATATAAAATATGAAGATTATCCATCCACATGATATATATCAGTTGTTAGTACAACTGTATATGTATTTTTTTTAATGTGTAAACAAAATTTACATTTGGATTTCAGTTCTGAAACAGATTTTCAATAAAATCTACCATTCAAAAAAAATGTTTAAAAAGTTTTGAAACTGGAAAAACATAACATAGAACAGGGGTGCTTTATTACACCATCAAGGCTGGTGTCACGAGGCCCTGACGAATATTTGCTTCCTCACACAGGACAAACAGAGCCAAATGTATGATCTAGGTAAGATATGAACTTAGTAAAACAAATGAAAAGGGATAAGCATTTTGGTAGTTTAATGATATACCACACATACACAACTCATATCACAAATATGTCCATAATAATAATAATAATAATAATAATAATAATAATAATAATGAGTGTTGTTTACCCAGGGTAGCCTTATCAGTATTAATACTGTTCTCCCTGAGGGCCCTGCAATCATATTATTACCCCGGTCATCGGATTCAGGCTTACCCGCACATAATGTATGCACATTCTCCACTCCCTGGGGAGCATTCCAGCCAGTGCATCATTTTTACAAGTGCACACTTGCTAATCTAAGCTCATTAGCTTTCGCATCCTACCGGGTACCCATTTAACACCTGGGTGGAGAGTGGCAAATGTAGATCAATGTCTTGCTAAAGGACATTAGTGCCGCGGTTTGACTTGAACTGCAGACCTTATGCACTGTAATGAAGAAGAACAAATATTCTGACAATTTCTTCTAATGCTCTGCTGATGCAACCTGAAAAGAGAGTGACCCGTATAGATTTGTATTTCTTTGAGAGATAGTAATGAAGGACTGTTATAAAGACCTGAAGTTGTGTTTCAGGTACGTATTGGGTCAGCAGTTCAGCAAATACGTAGTTGTCCAAATTACAATCTCTCTCTCTCTCTCTCTCTCTTTAACACAGAATGAATGCCTTTCTGGCTCTAAACAACAACAACAAATTTATATTCTGTAAAGTAGTTTAGTTAACGTCTGGTTCATAAAGGCATGAATTTTATAATTGACAACTATAGGCAAATTAGCAATGCCGGCAGCGGAATTGCAACCGCAACTGAAAAAGTAATAATTATCCTTTTCGCTAGTAGATTTAAGAGTCCCCTCCAAGACATCAGGATGTCAAAGGCAGCCAGGCAACCATTAATTTTTAGCCATGTTGATAGATAATATAAGCACCTCATTGTCAATTAATCATCACCCCTCAGCTGTCTTTGCTAGTCTGTCTGAACCTGATGACATACTTTACTCGATAAAGCATGTGAAATCCTATATGATCCCTCTAGCCATTTTCAAATTGACATTCAAGCAAGCCAGTAAAGAGAGAGAGAAAAAAATGAATTAAGATTTGAAAACTATATATTTTCAAAAAGAATATTTAGTTAGCTATAATCATCCTGTTAAGAGTGGCTGAAGGCAATTTCCTGAAATTATTATTTAAAGCCCAAAGCCAGGAGATCGGATTACTTGGATCCTTGAATCTTATGCATGACATCGTTTCAGAATTTTCAATTTTTAACCACGTAATAAGCACTGACGAAAATTGCAACAGGGTCTAATCCATACTTCAAGTTTAAAGTCTATGTTAATTTGAATGAAGTAGTTTCGGTTAACTATAACACATATTTAATATTAAACCTCTTCTATTTCAACATGCCTAGAATATCATCAATCCAGTACTACTAGGATACTACTGTATGCAGGGCAGCATTCCTTTTGAATTCAATTTACAAACTTGATTGATAGCATTGTCTACAAATCAGTTACGTTTCTGCCAAAAGCCAGAAGGGCTTTAACTAAAATACACTATGATAACATAGGTTTAAGGGGAAATCCAACTTTGATAGCAGACTGCTCTAGAGGAAAGTAGAAAATTGGATAAGTAGACTGGTAAAAGTTTGAATGAAATCAGGATTTAAAAAAATAGATAGTATAGTATAGGTATGGGCCCTTCAAATTGGTGAATGCAGTGGTGGCCAGCATTCCAATTATACAAAAAATCAATAAATTTCAAATTTTAACAAATGCATTATCCAGGAGGATTTTTTCTCTTTAGAGGACTTTATATATGATATGCTTCCAATAATATATCTTGAGTAGTGCCCCAAGGAAGAAGGCACTAAGGAGGAATACCCAAAATAATGATATTTTTGTACACGACTAACAATCCACTGATCAAGCTGCCAATTTGATATCCGCAATAGAATTTAATAGTGACCTCATATTTTAAACATTCATAACTTTCTTATTATTGGTCTGATTTATTTCACACTTTTGCCATTCTCTTTATCTTATTTTTTTTTTTCATACAGATGAACTTATTACAGGGGTTGGATTGCCTTTCAAATATTAGCTTGCTAAAAGCAACTAATGCATCCCATACAAAGAACCCCTACATTAAAAAAAAAACAGGACATGTTAATGTCGCCACATAAAAAGAAAATTTTAGATACCGGTAATGTAGTCATCTTAGTGTTAGAAGGACTCTATATTGAGTATGAGTGCTATTACATAACACCCTTTTGACTCTCAGCAGATGGTAATATCTATATTGAGCCTGGAGAGCGTTATAAAATGTCGACGACAAAAACCATTCATCATATATTCATCTCTATTTGACAAGCTAAAGTGGTAAAAATAGAGGATGAAAACCATTCATCATGCACTCAACTCTATTTGACAAGCTAAAATCTGTGAATTAATCACTCGACCAAAAGAGCAATCATTATCTAAGCACAATGATATAGCATGAAAAGACACCTCTGGAATGCACTTTGTGTGAAGTCAGTGCTATCATTGAATAAAAGTTGTAAGTTTGACATTATCACGTTGAATATTGATTTTGTACTTCCTCTAAAAGCATCTGGTAACATTGAGTTTTGACAGAAAAGGAGTAGCCCATTAGTACAAAGTCTGTACTCATTGACATGAGCAAATATAAACAGCCATCTTTGAAATTTCTTTATGTGAATATGATAGAAGATAATCCCCTCCAACAAGAGTATAGAATGCATATTCCTAAGACCAGTACATGTACATGTATAATTTATTCAAACTACACTTTGTGCTATTGGTTTCATCAGGTAAATACGATTGGTCTTTAAATATCAATTACATTATCTGATAGCAAACTGGCACATAACAACAACAAAAAAATTCTTCTGAAATCACATATACGCCTAAAATCCATGGTAAAATCTAAAAGAAGTACGACAGTAGCGTATTTCCATGGCAACAACCTTATCTATAGGAGGGGATGAGCAAACCTGTTGAATTTCATGACATACCAAAGAAAATGGGCCATCTGACACTTAACCTAGATAGGGAAACTGCCGAGAGCAAAAAACGATGTGCCCCTTTGCATTTAAAAGGCAAGATGATTATGTCTTTCTCGCTTTTTTGCTTTCTCAAAAAGGGGTATTGGAGTGATTGTACTGTATATTTAATAATGCCCCACTGCAATACTTATAGCTACTTGCGCCCTATATATAGCCAGCGATGCCTAATCCTCGACCATTGGTCCCCCATGGGCCCTTTTTTCTAATGTTAATCGAGAGCTGATTTGATGAGATAACTACCTGTCAGTGACCATGCAGGGAGGTCTAATCCCCCTTGCCAAACTAGTGCAGACAGGCTTTAATATCTAAAGGAAGATTACAGAGCACAAAACAAAATAAAATATTCAACAAAGTCCAGAGAAGAATAAAATACAACTTACCAATCGATTGCCACTGACTTTTCTGCTGGTGACAAGCTACTGAAAAAAATAAAAAATAAATGTTTTTTTTTTATTCTGAAAAAAGCATCTGAATACAAATATGTTTTTACGATACCCTCTTCTCTTTTGTTTGTTATAGTTGGAAAAGTTCATTTCTTCTGCCTTCGAAACAACTACAAAGGTATGTGTGTATATATAGTAATGTCCATTACAATTAATGAAACAGATTACATGACCCATAAAGAAAGTCTGCCTTATAGTTATAATGACTTCTGTTGGATAGATCAGCTAATATATATATGTTAATTTTTAGAGTCAACCAGCATAACAAAATTCTGATTTGAAATGCCATCATTTCTGACTTCAAAGTTCTCCATGTCCAGGTAGACAGTAACTTGTTGACAAAAGGGTTTATTTTTCCCAGTTGGCTCTTACAAAGAATTACTGTTTACATTTACCTGATCTGGCTGTGGGCAATGGGAAAGAAGCTAGGTTCCCATGAGAGTCTGTAAACTTAAGTTTAGCTTGTGTTTTTAAACTTTGAGGATGTTGTTCTCCAAGCCGGCTCTTTACAAAAAAATTACTGCGTACATTAACCTGAGTTGGCTGGGGGCAATGAGAATAAAGCTATAGCTTGGCACGACAGTCTGTAAACTTAATTTTGGCTTGTGGTTTTTAACTTTGAGCATTTAGTTTTCCCAGTTGGCTCGAACAAAAAGGATTACATTTACCTGAGCTGGCCAGGGGACAGCAAGCTATGATTGCACGAGAATTGGTAAACTTAACGTAAATTTGGCTTCTGGTTTTAAAACTTTGAGGTTACTTGAAGTTTTAACCCATGAGCTATTTTATAGTTATGCAAAATTTAAAGGTAGTGGGTGTCCTTTTTCGAAATTACTTTATGTGACATGCATGTGGTCTGGATGCAGTTGAATTTGAGGTTTGGCCAGCCTCAAGTTACACTGACTGTCTTCCTGGTTCGTAATTTAAAACCTCAAACACTCGTTTTGATTCTGTGTGAGCCAATGTCAATGTGAGGGGGTAGTTGTTTGAAACGTTGAGAATTGGCAATTTTAAACTAAAACTACAATGGTCCTGGATGAACATAAGTTGAGAGAGAATGGATCGATTAGAGAATGGAAATCGTTTTGACTAGAAGCTTACCCCATACTGCACGTATCCAAATCTGTATCGTTTGGCCGTAACCGAGGGTCGCAGCCATAGCTGAAAATAAAAAAAAAAAAGACAGGGGGAGAAAGTGAGTGTTAAACTGTAAGACAACTTAATCTTATCATATATGTCTATGTTTTGGGGTAAAAGACAATTTTATAACTTGAAGGGTTGTGATAAGTCCAAGGTATTTTGTCCCATTCATTCTGAACATCAAACTTTTCAGTGTAAGCAATGATTCAATGAAGTATTTTTGTATTCTTGATGGTCTGCTTTGTCTAAAGGACAAAGCAATTAAAGGTAGATACATTGCTTTACTGTGGTAAGCTAAAAGCCACACAAAAGCTCATGTCAGAACAAATAACATGGGAAATGACATTTGCAATGTTTCCTTTTTTTGTATTTTTGGACAGCACGGGACAGAAATCATTTCCAATGCAATTTGGAAGCACATGCTTGTATTGTAAGAACAAAGGTCACTCTTTTCAATCAAAATTAATCAAAATTTAAAATATGATTTACATTTTTATTCATGTAAATGTTGATGCATGTCATATTGATATAGCAATGGACAAAAATGAATACTGTTGCCAATTTGAACAGGCAAATCATTTAGCCTTTATTAAATCCCTCTCAATGATTGATCACTATATAATTGAGGCAATCGTCTGAATGAGTGACCTTTGCTGACCATAGCTCCTTTGAGATGACCGCCGCTCCCTCGAGTTCCAATCGCCTTCAATTTTTCATCCAATATTCCTGCGGGCATTTTTGTTCATATTGTTCAGGCTTCGATCATCTCACATTTTGTCATATCATCTAATGAGAGCAAAAAGGGCTTTAAATCATAATATTTTATTCAGATTTAACACCCTACTGGCTCTCAGGTGAGGATAAATTATTCCACGAGGTTGAATTTTTCATTTGGTTTTGGTGTTTATGCTATCAATCTTTGCCAGTGTCGAGTGGCACCCTTGCATTACTAATTAGGTGTCATTATCAAAAACATGAAGCAGCTTTCGAAGGTAATCTGCACTTAACTCAGGGACGGATAAATTTCTGCTCTTTATTAATCTAGAACAGACCTTCATATTATATAGTGGAATACAAATCTCATCAATCAGGATAATGTAATTGCATGATGATTATTTCATGGAAATGATGATGCAATGACAATGATAATTTCATGACATCTTCTAAATCTGCTTTTCCTTTATGCAGAATGATACCATATAGATTTCTTTAGGCCTGGGGGGGGGGGTTCATAAAGAGTTTGTAAAGTTACGCATGACTTTACGAACGACTTGTATACGAAGTGCCAGATAGGATGCCCAAAGTTTTTTCTAATATTTCCGATAACTTCTATTAAATTATGGCAAAAAATATAATTTGCATTAAAAATGGTTGTTATAATAAGAATGTTGATCTACATCTGCACAGTTCAATAAATAATAATCAATAATGATTGAGCATCCCATTTGGCTTTCCATATACAAGTCGTTCATAAAGTCATGCATAACTTTATGAACAGCTTTATGAAACACCCACCTGGTCCGATATATTGCTTCCTGTTGACCCATTTACAACTGCATCATCTCTTTCCCATAAGCTTTAATACAGGAGCCACTCGGTTCCAGTCGGCGACGGGTTAAGTGCCAATAATTATTGTTACCCTTGTCATTAGATTCTTCAACATACATACAATTGATGCACTATCTCAAATTCATAGTGGGAATTTCTATCCTACCACCTTTTTTTAGATGGAATAGATTCATCACAAAATATTTCAGTATCCTACCAGGCCTCCATTTTCCTCTTGGGTTGAGAGTGGCAAACGTGGATTAATGATGAATTAAGACATGAGTGATGCAACAGGGATTTGAATCCTGAATTATCTGAACCATTGATCCATGATTAAGTGACATATCCAACAGACCACTTCTCTCCTGGGTTGAGAGTGGAAAAAAAATGCCTCACCCCAAAGTCACAAGTGACCCAGCTGAGATTCGAACCCTGAACCAATCGGCATACAATTCAGCGATGTATCTACCTGACCACAACTATGAGTAAAGAATCAGTGATACTTTCATGGTGGAGAAACAGAATTGTAGGCACGGTTTTCAGGGTTGCACCTTGTTATTATTTCAAAGGACTAAAAGAGTTTTGAAAGGAGTGGTAAGCTTCTAAGAAAACCAAAGAACTCCTATTGAAGCTCACCTCCCCTTTTGCAGATATCTTATTCCTTTAAAAGAAATTAATTGATTTAACCATGAAAACTTTACCTTCCACAGCCCATGCAGAACTACTCTACAAAATGAGTCTGTGCCATGGGTGTAATTAATTATTAATGAACTTTCTTAGTGGCCAGGCTGTGTCTTTTAAAATATTCAAGCCTGATAAATGAGTTCACCCTCAGCCTCACATTTATTTCAAGCAAATAGAGTGTGGGTTGAATTTTAAAGTCTCATAAATAATACGGGTGGTATTGACTTGCAAGACGGTCAGAAGTTCTTGCTGAAGTGTACGATTTAACAGCCTTCTGGCTCCAAGCCCATAACATGATGTATAAACTAATTACACAGGAAGGATTTAGAATTTATCATCTGAAAATGTTTGAGGCATATTTACTAGGTATCTGTTTATAACCGTAGGCTACAAAAGACAAGAGCCAGAGCTGGCATGCTGCTCTCAACTTTCAAGAGACGTAATAAAGCTGCATGTACGAGACATATGCTGTGTGCATTCATTAAGTTTATTAAAGGACATTGATTTCTGTACAGATCAATAAAATGGAATCTCTTAGAAGCATTGAACCATACTAAAACATGATGAGAATCTGAAAATCTAACTCTGGTCGAGAGAATGAGCTATTTCAAATAGCTAGTATGCCATCTGCTGAGAGTCAGAAAAGTGCTAATATGTTATATTTGACTTAAACTTCTTTCTTGTTTCTAACTTAAGTTCTTTAACACAATTAATGCCCTTCTGACTAAAAAAAAAGATGAATACTACTCTGTTTGGAGCAAGAAGGATGTTAAAGATGAAGTTGAGTTCTGGTCATGCGATTGCATTGTAAAAGAAACGACAAGAAAAGGTTGATCATCTAGCATATAAGAATGTGTGTGTATTGCAAGGTTCTGGAATCATCAAAATGATAAGAAATTTGGCCAAGTCTTGGTAAAGTTACAAACACTGTACACAGAAAGATGTATATGGGACTACACAAACACGTGTCGTAAAAATCCTACCCTCGATTTTTACGATGTTACATGCCATATTTAGAATATGAAGGCATTTGAAGAGCCATGCTTTTCAAAGAACATGTCTTATTTGATGTTCTTCCACACTTGCATAATAAGAATGATAACACTCACAAATTATTTTTCACCTCTTCCCAGAACTCAACCTTCTCTTTAAATAACTCATTTACTTAAACGCAGATTAAATGCCCTCTGGCTCTAAAAATACAATATACTGTGCACAGCTGAACCCATTGTGGAACACAAAATGATAAAATCATGGAAAAAGAGAGAAAAATAATATTCTTCTTACCAGCTGACTGTCCTGGGATCGTCGTCCATTGATGCTCTGATTCCGTACAATAAACATGATAGAAGTTTGATGGTGAAGTTGAAGAGACGGATTCGTAAACCTATCACAAGGAGGAGAAAGAAAATACATGATAAAATACAAAGTAATAAATAAATAAACAAACAAATAGAGAAGAAACAGAATCTCAGAGATTAAATTAAAAAATCAAGTTAAGGCCTTTCAATACCCTTGTCATACACCTCTTAAATTTAACAATGAAAATTATGTAATCCAAAAATGATTTTTTTTTTTATTTTTTATTTTTTTATTTTTTATTGTTATTATCATTAATTTTAAATTATTTTTAAATATTTTTAATATTTTTAATTTGGATATAAAGTAGGGTATCAAAATTGCCCTTGAGTTTAAGACATCTATGAACGTATCATACAACTTACTACAACAAAATATTTGATAGAAAAGAAACAATATCTAGATTTATTGCAATGATAGCATGATCGATGGAGAAGAAGGAAAGGCAGGCTTAGATTTCCGGAAGGAAAACACAATAACAAGCCTGATTTGTTCAGTTTATGTTATTATAAACGAAATCTAATCCTGACTATAATCCACAAATAGCCTTCAAAATTCAAAGAGCCATTACGCACACTCAATAAGGTACTTCAGGCACCATAGTTTCCACGAAAACAGTCTACTATCATCTTCTTTTAGTCCATGTTTTTAAATCACTTCTTTCCTGAAACACGAACTCCATTATATCATCCCATGGTTGGTCAGTTAAATTCACTTTCAAGATGTTTTCCTGGTTTTCCTGGTTTTCCATGACTGACTGAATCATATTTATTGATAAAGTAATATGTGATGTAATCTTAAAATCTTGGGATACAAATTAAGGCAGTTACTTTTGAGAGCAGCGTCTTGAACTGGGTATTAACATATTCTGTTTGATCCTGGTTGCATGTGACATTACTTTTAGTAATATCTTCAAGAAGTTCATCCACAAACATTTCTTTACATCACAATAATTTGATGTATGTTCAAAGCAATTTTGTTACTAAAAAGTTATCATGAATTGGGAAAGATAAAGTAAGAATGTTAACTATTGATTTCATGTCATGAAATAAAGCAAAGCTTAAAACAAAAACAAATGCAAATGCAGAGCAAAGCCATACAAGAAAAAAAAAATCAGTGAAATAACTGAATTTGCATTATGAGTCAAATAATTAAAGAATGATTCAATCTACATAATGTTATAATAGTTCACACTGTTACAGGATTGGGAAGTATTTTATGTGAAAAAATGTTATGTTACAGTTATCCTCAAATCCTTGAGAGATGTTGAGGATATTCCATCATAGTCACTGCAAAATATTAATCTCTTATCAATGATGGATGTGATGTCATACTTTGATATTCTCAATTTCATCTTAAACTTACTTGATCGTTGGTTCTTGATGAAGTATAACTGAAGACGCTCCTTGAATGATTTGTCATCTACAAAGAATTCCACCCGTACTCTGAAAAGATACAATATGTATGGACAGGTCAATGCAAATGATAAACAGACTATCATGCCTCACTGCATATGACACCAGATGGGCGACACATCATGGTATCATCTTTCTGGAGCCAGAAGGGTGTTAACTCTGTATAAAATGATATGAGCTATTGTCCTTCTGGCTTAAACAGACTGTATAATATTAAATGATAATATTCCACTTTTATATAGCGCTTAATACAAATGTCTCTTTTTTTACAGATATACTATTACCCTGGTCATTGGATTCAACTTTTGAACCCTTCTCTGCCATGGTGGGAAAATCATGGCAAATAATATAAGTCTTCAACTGTGTTCTGACTAAGTCTTCCCAAAACAGAAACAGCAAAAAACAATTCTTGATGAATTATATTCCTAGCAAAGATATATGATGCTTTAATAATTTGACCAAAAAATAAAGCATTACAAATTAAGCTAATTCTGTGGAAATTGTTGTATGACATGTTGTTTCCCCACATATTTCATCCCAAAATAAAGAATCTTTTTAAAGAGCCTTATATAATGGTGCTTTCTGGTATCACTTCTAATAACCAGCATATCAAGAGATATTCCATTAATGGGTGTAACATATGAGTACATCTCATATCTTGTATGTGAAACATTATACCAAATCGTCATAATCATCACGCATCATCATAATCATCAAGAAAAACATTTTATTCACATGAGGTACTCAAATGGTTTCAAAACCCATCTTTTCAAACAAATGTGTAGTCCATAATTATTGGAAGAGCCTTTGGATTTTGGAAACAGATAAATAGGCGCCAAACAAGTTTGTGGATCATCATCATCAAATGTGAAGCCTACTACATGTACTTTGCCTCAGCAGTGTATCACGCCCGATGGTGTCCCGTAGCTTATGTGAGCAAGGCCTTAGGATATATATGCACAAAGAGGAAGTCTGTGGAGACTATGTACTGGTAAAGTGCACTGTAATGTAGTCACATTGATGTATTATATATGTACAAGTCAGACCTTAAACGAGGTGGCTGGTGCATGAATCATTGAACAAATGGACTTAGGTTCTACCCGTCAAGACATTCAATTCTTCACCCGGTAGTGCAGCAATATTAAACAGTGGATAAGATTCGATTAGGGAGGGGGGGGGGGGGGGGGGG
>BEXV01000165.1:103545-115456 GCA_003118195.1 Hemicentrotus pulcherrimus | reverse complement strand
CAACCATTTCTACCGTTTAAAAAAAATGTTTGAAGTACCGGTAGTAAGTTTATTAACTATTTTTTTGAAAACATTAACATTTGTTTCTGTCTGTATTACACATATTAGTTTATGTAAGTGAAAGAATTAATAATTTAAAGTTTCCTTGAAATGTATTTCCTTGTGAATTATAAATGCTATGAACCATGGCTAGGCTGCATGAAGTCCACTGACTCCACACCAAATCTAAACCGACGAACTGACTCCACACCGAATCCAAACCGATCAATTTATGCCATTCATGACAATGTAATTGTTCGTTCAGTCTGTTGTAGGTCTGGTGTCGGTTCATTAATGTGACCGAGATATTTATGATACATCTCTGAATTATATGAGTAGATATTGGCACAATATGCAATCCATATGGAATGAAAAAATAACTTATTTATGTGTATGTTGGTGTGTTTCAACACAGACTGTCCAATATACATATTATTGACACCTGTACATGATATATTGAGCTAGGCAAGGAGAGGTACCAATGCATACACTGAGTGGCTCCATGCAATAAACTGTTTCTTGGCTTGAATTAGGCCCTCGTGAGCATTTCTGATTGAATTTTGTTTTTCTTGTTTAATCCAGAGTGGAAAAACTGTAATTTACAGAGTTGTTTTCAAAATTGAACAATCTAATCTCTTTGTGAACCCTTGATTAGTTCAACAAAATAGAGGAAAAGTCAAAGTCAAGTGAATTATTTAGAAAGTTATGAGTTACAAAATTATTTTCTTCGCAGTTGATTTATTCATTTCTATTTAACAATCAATTGAAAAGTAAGTTATTCAAGTTCTTCACACAAATCTTTTTCATCATCTCTTCCTTAAGTTATTTTTGCATTTCCTTCAACTGTCCCTGTTTTTGTCCCCCTCCTCCCTCCCTCCCTCCCTCTTATTATGTTGCAATCAGCCTTTAGCTTGTTGGCATACACCCTATTGAAGAAAAAAATTCAATATACCACCACTGATTTTCCCTTGAGATGCAAGTAATTGAGTAATGACATGAATTGTATCCAGAAAATCATAATATGCTATCAGTTACTTCATCCTTTCACCTTTTTTAAAATATATAAATCAAGGGAGGTCTTCACTTGGTAAATGTAGGTAGAATTATTTGTTTGAAACAAACATAAAAATGAGAAATAGTGATCAATAGATCTTGAGGGTCATGAAAGAGCTATGATTTCTTTCACTCCACCCTTTCATCTGCATAAAAATATGATTGCTCCTGCCTTAATCACAGTCATAAATCATATCCTTTAATTACATCAACGGTAGAAGAGCCCTTAATTTGTCAAGTGCAACCCTCACCAATGAAATAGAATATACTTCAAGTGCTCCAGCTGTTTATGTCAATTTGTGTTTGATAAGAGACAGCTTTTGCCCAGTTCATAAAGTCTTAAATTATTTTTACGAGCTCATTTGGTAATGGCAATGATTTGGAAAGAAATATAAACAAATTTTTAAAATAACAGATATTGTAGCTTGAGATTTAGTCAAAAACATTTCTCAAAGTCATAAATTACTTTTACTAGTCCATTAGCCAAAACCAGTGATTTAAAACAAAGCATGGTCAGGGTTGAAGATATCAGACCTTTTAGCTTAAGAGCAGTCAAGAACTCATCAGATAATAAATTACTACATCAAATCACAAGGAAAGCAATGCCTGGGAACAAAACATTAACAGATTTGAAAAATGACAGGCTATTCATCTTTAAATTAATAATTCTGAGAATTTTTACCCTTTCAAAATGGGGGTTAGGGTAGAATTGCGGAAACAAGAAACAAAAATATTCTTAGAGTCTTCAAAATCTTGACAAGGAAATCAATGGACAATGGTTACTCATCTTTGTGTGAATATGATTTAAAAAAATACTCTTTGTAATTGTCAGAAAATATTTTTAGATGTCAATATGTTGGCAGCCTTGTCTTTTGAAATCTGTATTTTCATTTCATTTTGTGAAATCCCAAGTGCTTGCTCCCTTATTTAGATCACACATACTATATTTCATATGTTAGAAATAGGGATAAAAGCTTCATTTAAGCCAACAAGGAATGCATGTGTTGAGTGCCAGAGGGTTTTTTTTTAATTCCATTTTAAAATAAGTGAGTTATGACCTTCTCCTTCTAAGCAGAAAAAGCCTTAATGTGATTATTTAACGTGATGGTGATTATTTGATAATCGGGGCAGTGCAGGAGCGACACAATGTGACGGACATGTGCGCTATATAAGAAGCCACCATTATTATTATTATTATTATTATGTGATGGTCATACATGTTGCCGAGACTCAAACTCGTCAAATTGAGATTCAATCTCATCCGGTGTATAGAAAACTTTCTGTTGGTTTGCTGAACTGGTGATAATTAGGAACCCAACATAAATGCAGCTTTTGTTATCACCATCGAAAGCCCTTTGGAACGATGAAACATAATGTGATATGTAGTATCGAGAGCTGAATTGTTTTACTATGCATAGTTTTGAATGCTTATGAAACCTATAACAAATTTAAGGTTTCTGTTGCAGGAGCAATAACCGCCTGTTTAATTAAGTGTCAATTGCCCAGGCTCCTAATTAAAGATGACAGTTATTGTTAGAGCCGAGAGCTCCATGTGAATTTTCTGTCTGCTCATGGCTTAAAGGGGAGGGTTAGAATTTAATATATAATGAGTCAACATGCTAATTAGATTAATCAAACATATTTCAAAAAACTGAAAAACATTGGCAAAGAGGCCTGATAAATTTTAAATATATTGAGTCAAAACAGTAATTAGAATAATGAAAACTTGTTGTCAAAGGACTACAAAACATTTGCAAGTGTAATTAAATCATAATGCATGACGAGAACAAAACATGCATCTACCATACATCATTTCATCTCCTGTCTTCTATTGGCAGTAAACTTCACTGGCAGTAGAGGTCAATGGTAAAAACTTGAAAAATCATCTGTAAAAATATACATTACCCTATTGTATATTACATAAAAATCATGTTAAAAACATCATAATAATGTTCAAACATTAATGGTTATGGTAAAGACTTGAAAAATAAACTGTACAAATTACATTACCCTATTACATACAAATCATGTTGAAAAATATCAAAATGATGTTCACTCATTGAAGTGATGGACAGGGCTACTGAAATTGCCTAATGCTGATCTCTACTTGTAGGACCCTAAAAAAGAAGAAAATAAGTATGTTCACAGATAATACTCACGAGGGTTCTGATCGCCTTGGACTCTGTGAGTAGCTCGCTATCTTGCTATACCTTGCTTTGTCACTGGAAGCCATATTTTATTTCACGGTGGCCTTCACTAATCCACACACTGGCAATAGTTTATAAGGGTATATTCCTCTTTATTCCTCTTACACCCTGGCTCTAGTTAAAGGTTCAATGCAATGGTAGTTGGATCAACGTCGATCAATCTCCTGCAAAATATTTTCCCAATGAACTCGACTCTGTAGCTAATAAAACATGTGTTGTCTGTATATTGTTGTATCAGCATATGAAATTCAATACAGAGTTTCCCCAGTATAAATTCTGCTGCATATTTTGCTGGATGATTACAGTTTTCTTTAAAATCAACAACGTTGTTATTTCTGCTCTAATTGGAGTCTCGATGAAAAGGTCCTTTGATCAACATTGATCCCTCTCCCGCAAATTGTTTTCTCATGAGTGAAACGCTGTTTCTCGTAAACACTAGAACAGGGTTTGCACTTTATGAGCATGTGAAAGGCAATATAGATTTTCTCCAATAGAAAATCTTCTGTAAACGTGGATCAATGATTAAAATCTATAAAATTATAAAGTTTATCACAGCAAGTGTTATCTCTTCGCTAAAATTGGCAATATTATGTGAATGCTGTAATATAATACAAAGAAATGTATATACATCTGAATCACGGTGCAATGTATACAGCTTGAAATCACAGAGAAGTATCTCTTTGCAGAGTGGCAATTCATTGGCTACCTAATTGATGTGTACACATTGTCAACGCAGTTGACACAATTCATCACGATCACTTAACGTCTGGGATGAATGACAGTTTAGCCAAATGCCTTTACAATCTATCCCAAGAACAGATCACCAAAATATTCCAAATCGTCACTAGAGGACTTACACAAATGAAGCTTTATATCCAGTATTTATTGTGAAACAGAATTCTCTGAATCACTACTGAGACATATCAGTGACAGAAAATTTCCACATTATAGGCAGAATGATTATGCACAACACGACCAGCTGTGAAGACCTGCATTCCCAGTTTAAAACAAAAATCCAGCCTGCAGTTTTCTCTCTCTGAATACATCCATGTCCACTTCAATACTTCTTCATTTCCTCATGCTTTAGGAATTAAGCAATTCATTGAGGCGTAGGTCCAGAAGCTGAGCTCCAAACAGACTGATTGGAATTGGTCGCAAGTTTATTTGTTTTGTAAATCCTGCAGAAACCATTTGAAAACATGTATCATTGAACATCAGTCAGAAATCGGTTGTTTATATCCACATCCATATATCAGAAATGGTATTAATGGCACAATATGTTATCTGACAGTGAGATGCACAGATAGATAATAGTAGAACGTTGAATAGCCACTGCTGAGGTCATCGGCTTGAGGTTTGGAATGTCCTTGGTCATATCAGAGTGATAAGTAGCAACAGAACACACGCTTGATGACAGGCAGCCATATTATGAACCGAGACCCAATCGGTCTCTCTGAGAACGTTGTGATAAGTAGAAACCCAACACATGCTAGGTCGTAGCAACTTGCAATATTATCAATCAAGAGCATAAACACTCTCTTGGAGAGCCTACTAAGTAGCCAAATGTCCTGAGAAGCATGAGTGCTTCTACACGGTGCAGTGGACGTCGTCATAAATTGAGGGCACGCTGGGAGATGTCATGCTGTGAACTGCGCAAGGGCAAGTGTGTAGGGTTGTGTGTACGTGTGTGTGTGCTTGAAAGAGAGAGAGAGAGATAGATAGAGAGAGAGGGGGGAGGAGAGGGAGGGGGAGGAGATGACTGAGAGAAATAAATAGTGAGAGAGAGAGAGAGAGAGAGAGAGAGAAGGGAGAGATCAAGGTATGGGAGGCCACGTGGGAGAAAGAGGATAGAGGGTAGAGGTGGCACAAGAGAGAAGAGAAAGAGAGAGAGAGAGAGAGAGGGAGGGAGGGAAGAAAATCCAAAAGGAGAGATAAAGTTGTGAGATGGGAAAGAGGAAGGAGGTGGGGACAAAGATGAGGGGGAGGGGGAGAGAAAGAGAGGGAAAGGGAGGGAGGGAGGAAAGGGGAAGTGAGAATGTGGCTGAGATGTTTGTGAGAAAAGGGATAAAGGAAGATAGAAAGGTGGTGGGGCAGAGAGAGAGAGAGAGAAAGAGAGAGAGATTGAGAGAGAGAAGAATAAAGCAAAGAACAAGAATATGTTAAGTTTCAGATCGGCAGAGAGAGGGACAGAATGAAGGAGTTCACATCTAAGCATGATAGTGTACCATAGCTTATGAGGCATGTTCATTTATTGCTGTTTACATCATGGTTAATGTACATACCAGATGCAGGGAAATTGTGAGTAATATATCATTTCGATAAGGAAAATAACCTTGCTTAAAGGCATGCTAATTTATTTTGCTGTCATGTATTATCAAGTTGAGCCATCTTCCAGTGAAGGCCTATATGTACCCAAGCATAATCACCCCTGCATCATGCAGTTAGTGATGCATTATGGGATATAATCTGTGAGTAGCAGATGGCAGTACAAATAAATCTGAAGTAGTGTCAATACCTGCCTTTAAGTAGTCAAGTGTATTGATTGCTTAACAGCCTCTTAAAAGCAGAACTTCACAATATGCATGCAGTACTTCAAACTTGTTTTTCTTTTGTAATGAAGTAATATGAATATAAACATTCATTCCAACTGCCAGCTATATTTCACACTTTATCAATGTGCATTGATAATATAAAAAAGAATTCATTGACCCGTGCAAGGTTTGTACACAGGGTGTTATGTGTGATGGCATATTTGTATGTAATGGGTTTTTAAGTTCATGTATGCCCTACATTATACTTGAGTAATGTTCTGATGGGATACTTTCGACACAAAGATCATATTCCACCTAATTTACTGTCATATTCAATAATCAACAGATAACCCTTAATATTGTAATCTTTGATGATTTATCATTTGATATTAAGGGATATTAGAAGTCAGAACTTAAGCCACTGATCATCTGTCATTAGTTGACATTCGAAGGTTATGAATAAAACATTAAGCATTCCGCCCAAGAGTTCATTCCCAAAGGCTCTTAACAATTCTAAAGCACTCAACAAATTTGAGAAGGGGAAAAAAAGGGGGGGGGGCAGAAAGTGGCCTTTTCAGCTACTGTTTAAGAGAAATAAACATTTACATAAGGAACTAAAACACCAAATCACTTGACGTGTCTCAGGGAAAGAGATAGTTAGAAAGAGAGAGTTAGAAAGAGAGAGTTGGAAAGGGAGCCAGGGAGAAACAAGTATTTTTTTACAAGAGACGTAGATGGATAAATAACGAACAATACCAAAGATCTTGACAGTGCTGGGTCACATGACTATGAAAAAAAGAAACTGGTAAAGATGATCCAGTTACATGGATGAACAGATATGAGTTCAGAGAGGCATACAAAGGGAAAGAGAAAGAATAAAATAGGATTGGGAAAAATCTTCATTCCATGGAAAAGGAACATGATCATATTACCACTTAAAGGATAAAGAAGAGCAAAACAAGTAAATTTAGACAGAAGAGGGAAGGAAGATAAAAACTAACTTAAAAATGAAAGTGCTTCCAATAGTACTTTTGCTTTCAGGGCAAAATGAAAGTGTACTAAGTGGGAGGTAGAAAGGATTTTAGAAATTGATAAAGTGGAATAGAATCTGAGAGCGGCTGTAGAGAACAAGACGGAATGAGAATGGCGAGAGAGAAAGAGGGGAAGAGGAGGAGGGGGGGGGAAGATGTTACTGTTATCCTCAACCACAGAAATGGACAACATCTAAGAGAGGATGAAAGGTAAGGGACAAGATGGGAACATGTATATGTAGGGAGCCTATTTTCCTTCAGAATAGCGCAGGGATGACTTTTTGACCAAGTTGGAACCAAAGTGCAGTACAGGATTGTTTTTTAAATGAAGAGAGAGACAGAGAGAGACAGAGACAGAGACAGACAGACTAAAGCGGAGAGGTATGTAGAAACTATGTATATGAATGACCAACTTGAGAGAGACAGAGACAGAGAAAGAGAGAGAGAGGTAGAGAGGGAGAGAAAGCATGATACTAGGATAATAAGAGAAAAATAAGGAGATAGAGAAAGCGGCAGAGAGAGGGAAAGTAAATGGGGGGGGGGGGGGACGGGGAGTATTTATAGAAAGGTTGCTCAGAGCTATCGTTTTGGTGACATTCAAAGAGTGAGGAAAGATAGGGAGAGAGAGAAAACAAAAGAGTAAGAGAAGATGAGACAGAAACACAGAGAGAGAGAGAGAGAGAGAGAGAGAGAGCAGAGGAACTCCCCTCAGGCTTAACTGATTGTCGGTGGCTGAAAACGGAGGGACAACATCCGTTGCCTGGCACCACTGATTTCTTGCATCACCGACGACATCAATAGAATTCAATTACTGGTCATCCTAGAGGCTAATGATCAAACAAGCCATTTAAAAGAGGACAGCAAAATAAATAATTCAGATTTTGATGAGCTCTTATTGCTTATTACCTTTTCCTATTCCCAGGTCACATATTTGTGCACCAGCTTTGTTTGAATAATGAGGTTATAGAAAGGAGCAACTAGTTTTAGAAACATCATCCTTGTTTTGTCTTGATATGATTTATTTATGGAAACAGTACACAGTTTTTATGGCACTTAGCTCTGGACTGATGAAATACAAAGAAAGTTCCTCAATGCCCTTTTGGCAATCAAGAGATGCTGTAAGGCACTGCGCAAAGTTCATTTTATTGTAATGATAAGCCATTTATTTTTTTCGTTTGTTGAAGGGTATAAACTTGTGTCCAAGTAAATGAGTAACAACCTCTCTCAGCAGACGTTTGATCAAGCTTACTAAAGATAGATTCAATAATACCTAGATACATGCACTTTATAAATGAAACAAACAGGATAATGGAATGCATTTGCCCTTCATGAATTTACAGGTGTAATGAAGAACTCAGAAAACCGCTCCAGCATCTCATACATGCATAAAAGGTAGCTTCTCTAGTCACAGTGATGTAATCGAATAAGACCTGTCGCTGGTCTGTTTATTGGATTTAGGAGTACAAAATTAGGGCACAGATGTTGAGGAAAGACAGTAAGTAGATGCTTGAATTTTACAGGATGTGCTACAGAGCTGAAGACATAGCATAATGATTACTCAAGGACACCCTATCCTTACTTACTTATGGAGAAGCTTTTTAACGGCTTATATTCCGTCGGGAGATTTTTTGCTTTCAAAACCAATAACGGGTTTCCTAAATATAATGCATTGTCATTTATGCAACAGATTACTCATGAACAGAGAACTAAAAGGGCATTATACTGAATACTTTAACACAGACAATATTCCCTTCTGTCTCTCAAGTGACAATATGATCTTTGATGCTCTGGTTTTCTCTCACAAAAAAAATCAAATGAGATAGACCACATCCTATCAAATATATATCTCATATAATCCTTTCTGATCATGAACTCCTATCAGTTGTCTTAATTGCTGATTTCACTTTTCAGGTAGGAGGCATTATTGCTTTAGATCTTATTCCCTTCTGGCTCTATCAAAAATAGCATATCAATTCATGCAATACATTACTTTTGTTTTAGACTCTGTAAACTTTTCTTCCTGTCCATTCAAAATGAAAGTCATAATTAGAATGAAAGCCCCTTCGTGCTATTTTTAATTTGCTGGCGGTATTTTCCGCGCTTGCTTGATAAGCGTACATACGCTTGTACATTTCCTTCCAATGTAATACAAAGTATTACATTTCCTAGTGCGTGATTTCCCTCAAAAATGTAAACAACCTCTTGACCTACATTTTGTCAGCCTGTCAATAAACCATTTTAAATCGTTGTCTACTCTTTAAATTTTAATATACCACTTTGGATGATCATGTAATGATAGATTTTAAATAAATAAGACCACAATGAATTGTAAGCAAATCTCTCATTTTACCTTTTCCAATGAACTCATAAGAATCCCTTGAAAATTGATTCCTTGTAAGATGCAAAAGGATATAACTCCTATAGATTTGTATTCCCTTCTGGCTCTCAATAAAAAATGTACATGTATGTTTTCATAATAAATGAAAAGAGCTGTAATTCATGCAATACGATACTTCTGATCTGCATATACATGACTTTCGAGGTTCTTGTAACAAGGAATAAAATGAGCTAGATCACATTTAATTATAAATTTGCCATTTGCACTTTCCAATGATCACATGTGAATGTCTTAACGATTTCTTCCACTTTAGTGTACAAAAGGGCATAACTGGTATAGATTTTTTTTATTTCCTTCCTTCCTCCCTCTAACCCAAAGGGTATATAATACAATCTAAGAGCCATTGCCAAAATAACCTGAGGGATAGGAGGAAAAACAGAGGGTATGTCATAACTGAAGAGAGAAGACCTACTCAATATTGATTTTTCTTTCTTCATCTCCGACCTTAAAAGCATGAAAATTCATGGCATGAAAACTGACAGGTAACAAACACACGTCCCTGACCTGAACTGAGCCATTCTATTTCAACTCGTTGTTTCCTGAGAAAAACATTATTTTTCACCTCTTCTTCTGCAATTATGAGGGCAAAAGATGAAATAAAAGAGGGAAAAAAAGGAAGACTATTAAGAATGGAAAAAAGGCAACATGTATATCCAGGGCTAAATATTAGCTGTCTTAAGAAAATACTGTATTCATAGATCATTATTATTCAGGTGATTTTTCGTGGTCATATGAGAAATGGTGAAGATGGTTTTCAATTAACATATATTCCTCTTGCTTTTGGGAGAGAAGTCATAAGATCCAAGGTTCTTTATTATTACATTATCCAGCGAGAGCAAGAAACGTGCTAGCTCTGTATTGAAGTATTATAACGACCTTAGGGTTTTCTACTAACAATACATGTACTCTTCCTAACTAGCTGAGAGAGCGAACGTACCTGGGGAAAACCACCGCTCTCTCTGAATGTAAAAATAAACCTTTTATATCAGTGATGGCATAAATGGATCATCATCTTTTTCTACTGAAATGCGTACCTTGAAAAAAGGGAAAGGCCCTGAAGGTAAATGAATATTCATCTTCCCATTATGTTTCATCATTAATGAGATATAATATCATATCGAGGACTTGCCAATGGTGATATATAAACTGCTTACTATGAAGAAAAAGCCCATGAAAGGCCTGGAGAGCGAAGGAAGGTAATAATAATAAAAATATGCCATACTTATAAAGCGCATATCACAAATATGTCCCTATTCACTGAGAGTAGTTTAAAATAGCATTGAAGCATATCAAATATTCATTTCCCCATGATACATATATATTGAACAGGTAACATAGAATTGCCAAAATAGACTGCTGACCTTGACATTTTTGAAAAGCACTGAAAGTAATAAAAAGTAACAATATATAGATAATGTGAGTGAAAAATTAATCATTGAAAACATTTGTTTTTCTACAACACTTAATCATGCATGGGGCATATAAAAGACAATAATAATATTTGATTTTTATATAGCGCTTAATACAAAAGCGATTTACAAATATTTATTACCACGGTCATTGGATTCAATACTTGCCCGCACCATTTACCATGTACAATCTGAAAGGCCGGAAATGATGGCATAAATAAAGTAGGTAACAGCATTTTGAAATTCTTTTAAATGCATCAAAATCCATTATACCATGAGGAAAGACCCGAATGTTACAGTGATTCGCCTTGCCCCTCCCCCTCCCAAGGGCAAATGTGACGTCAGATATTATATATTACTTATTATTTTTTCCATTACACATATTGACAAAATAATTTGGACTTGCCAATATATGGACAGCAGCTAAAATATACTAACAAGATGCTTAGTTTTAATCAAAATTCAAAGATCACTGGAAATGCAAATGAATGCCGACAGCATCACAACGTTATTTTGACAATGAAACGCATGGTTTACGAAGCATATGCATGCATTTAACACTTACTCCAACTAGTTTTATGATTTAATCACACAACCTCACATTATGAATATGATGTTATTCAAAACGTTTTATTTTCATATTTCTGCTCACGGCATTATTAAATAAACTTCTCTCAGGGGAGTTTTGACACTATAAGACAGTTTTGTATGCATTTCTAAACCACTACACTGAAGATAACAAAAAAATGAATTGAAAGATGGGCGCTTTTACCAGAACAAACGCACACCGATGTAAAGAGATCCACAAATTCTGTTGCCTGGGAGATGAGAACGTCATTTGGTGCAAGCTGACAAAAAATTGCAACTTAATCCTGACCACCTTTCTAGACCACCTTTGAATGCATGCATGGGATAACCATGATTTAACACAAAAGAGGAACCATAACTTTCTTCAGGGACAAGTTATCAAGCCTACGGGATAAGAGAATGCAGTAGTCATGGAATAAATGAAATTACATCATCAATATGGTTTGTTGAGAGTTTTCAAAGTAATACAGGTCAACTGGTAGAGTAAGTACGCGACGTGACATGAGAATATTGTTTTTGCATTTTACACTGCCACATACATGTACATGTGCATACTCTATAGATCACAATGATGCATTTCTGGTATGTAACAAGGCAATAACATTCTAGAGGTATGTGTTTGAGTGGGGGTCAGGGGGAGGGGGGGGGGGGGGGG
>BEXV01000165.1:76821-101232 GCA_003118195.1 Hemicentrotus pulcherrimus | reverse complement strand
TGATAAACAAAACTTATATTTTTAGAAAGGAAAAAGTCTGATCTTTCTTTTTTACATTTACTAAAAATCATGAAAATGACTGAATGAGGCGCAATGAGCAATAAAAGTAGAAAGCACCGCCAAATTTTCCATTACTGGCGATGTAACCGAAATTGCTCCGTCACAGGGGAAGCAATCGCTGTGCGCGGGCTCGCTCTCAAAGGGTTAAATCCATGTCTTGGCCCCCAAAATAAGGTTGCAAATGACTGTTATTTTCAATTGACCAATTAATCAATAGGCCAGTTTCGTAATGTAACTAACTTTAATGCATAAGTCTTTGTGAAGTGCCTCAATACAAATTATTTCATTCACCTGATAGGAATAATAGTATTTTAATAGTCAGAATGCAACTGCATTTATTAAGTGTTGCTAGGTAGGTCAAGCCATAATGTTTGTCCAACCTGGCAACAACTAATGTATGCAGTTCAGATTCTGTCTATTGAAATAATATTATTCTTATCAGGTGAATAAAATAAATTATCTTGAGGCACTTTACAAGGACTTATGCATTAATAATTGGTTACATTATGAAAATAGCCTATTGCCAAGCTTGATGTTGCAAGCACCTGGTTGGTCTTGTAGAAGAATTGTTATTTATAATTGTTTATGTAGATCATTTTTTTCCTTTATGTTGTAGTGCTGAATTAAAACAAATTATTAAAATATCTAAATCAATGATAAAACAGAGAGCAAAGCAGCTTGGCTACCAGGCTTATTCACTCCTTGCCCTTTCAGTGACGTTATGCTGATTATGTTGGTTGAAAAGAGTCAGGGAAAAACAAAGGAAATAAATCTCTGATACAACGAAAAATAGACAAAATAGCCAAATAAATTGGAGAAGCCAGTTTTCTATTCACAATGAAATGTGCAAACATAGTTGGGTACAAGGTAGGTGATATAATTTACACCATTTAAGATTTAAAACACAGTGACTACAACTTCTTTCCCTTACACATCAATGTAATGCATCTACATTCCCAAAGTGAGCCCTCTACAGTCCTCTAATCCCATTCCTCACTAATTTTCACTCACCTAGTCAGTACTCCTTGCATAATGCCACAGGCTGCTAGTGCATTTGGTATGCAAGGTGATGCGTAGAGAAGTGGAGTGAATATTAATTAAATCGCTGTGGGGATGATCGTATTAACATACCAAGTGCACAGCATGTTGTATGGCTACACTTGAGGCGTAAATAGTCCCACTTAAGGATAGTAAATGCCATCTAGGAGGTGTGATATATGGCAAATACATCTATGGAGAAGATACTAATACAATATCAAAGCATATCGAAGGAACAACCATGGATCTGGATTTCAATATATTGTTATCATTAGCTTTTGAATTTATGATATTGGATGAATGTAAATTACAGTATTTTTTCTTTAAAAAAGCAAGAAATTTCTGTTTTTAATGAATTCATCTTAATTAATTTTTATCTTCAGAAGATATGAAATACTTAATATTTGCCGAATAACTTTAAGTGTTTTGGACAACATGTGCTTGAACTATTTTGTTGTATTACAAATTGTTCACCTTTCTGTCATTGCTACTGATTGAATGATACTGGATAAAATACTTCTCATGAATAAAATAAAATAACCACTTCTGTATGTGAGTTAATGCACAGCTTGTCAAGGCTACTAAATGAATATTAAGCATTTGCTTACGACAGAACACTATTTCATTTAAATAAAGCTATGTTCATGGTCCCGTCTTATAAAGAGTTGCAATTAATCCAAAAATCAATCTAGTTTGAAGTCCCCTATCTCGTATATACATAGTTGAGATTAATATCAATGGCAGATAAGTTGCCATTAATTTCAACTCTTTAAAAGACAGGTTCCAGATACCTCATATTAAAAATATTATGGATTTGTTCAATTTCACAATGAAGAAACCTTTACTATGTCAATCCGAAGCTATCATGTCAACTCAGTGATACTCATAACACATTAGTACAGGAAACTCTGAGGTGCATCCTCGAAATGATTGTTTCAAGTTTCATGCATCTCTCTATCTCTATGCAATAACAAACAGCCGCAATGCCTAGCTTCTGGTTGATGCATTAAGCATCATCCTTGCGTACACATTCCAGGAGCAAGATTGCAGTTGTCATGATGACAGAATAGATTGAATGAAAGATCTTTAATCTTGGCCTACAGAGTTAATAGGCAGAGGCTACATGTCATGGTTCCTATGGGTTGATGGTTTGCTTAGAAAGCATGTTCATATTCTAACTATTAACTGTAGCCAATGTTATATGATGACAACTAGCAAGTAAGGTCTTATGGATATGGGCCCTGGGAACTGGCTTTAAGTTCTTTTCAAGGGACTTGGTAATAATAATTAATGCCTTACTAAAGGGCACTAGCACATCAACTTGGTTTTGTCCAAATTTTATGAAACTTTCAGTTTTTGTTAGTTCAAATATTTATTCAAATCAACTTTTGATTGGGTTGGACTTTTAGGTAGAACCTTTTAGACAAAATCCAATCCAAACCCAACTCTATTGCTAGTTTGTGACAGAAAAAAGCCTGGAGCAAATGTCGGTGAAGCATGTGTCGGAACACCAGTATCAGTCTTCAGAATATATTGACTGCACAAATCTGAATCAACTGCATCAAACATCATTGATCCGCAAAGGTTATCCCATCCACTACTGAATTATTGTCATTGCCATAGGCTTAACACGTAAAGCTCATGGTTCTAGGAGGCAATAGGGTAAAATAAACAGCCAACAGAACAGGTCGCATGGTAGTAATTCAACATTACGGTTCACAGAATATAGGTAAACGCTAAACTTGTCTCTAAGGGTAATGCTTGAATAACAATGCAGAGATATCGAGGATGTTCATTTGAACGCTCCACAAAACACATCAGGGGGTGATATGCACGTGCATGATTGCACGGTGAATATACCTACATTTCAACTCAGAGTTGAGTTTGCTCAGTCGTTTAAGCACCTGCCTGGCCAACCTACCCAGGTGGATGACTGAAGCCTGCTTCGACTGTTAACGTGCCCCTCCCGTTTTATAGACGCAGGCTTTGTTTGGTGGAAAACATTCCGTCCCTTGGATAGGACTTTAAATGGAGGCTCCTTGTACAGGAGAGTCATCACCTTCGCACGTTAAGAACCCACTGCACTATTCGCATAAGAGTAGGGGGATACCCCGGTGTAGTGGTCCACCTGCAATTATAAACAAGTAAATCTCTTGGCATATATACCTTGGCAGTAGCTAGAAACCAGATTCATATGTGTATGAGTATGAGTATATGTGTATGAGCCTAGCAAAATCAATCCATGCATATTGCAAGGTTTCTTAACAGAAATTTTACATATATATATAGCCATAAAGGCTGTCAAGACGATCTCCTGAAGATAGCAAATGCAAGTGAGGAAAAAAAGTACGGACAGGTTGATATCATATGCATAGGTACAGACAGGTTGGCAACCTAGATCCATGAATAATTCCACTCAAAGAATTTCAAGGGTACAAAAATGTGTCTGCTTTGCATATGGATCCCTTCGCAATATAGGTTTGTTCACATAGGACACAGGAAATTGTGATTTTTGTCTTCTTTTTTTTTCTTTGTGTATATGAATGACAACTGCGAATAAAAACAAGTAGTTGCACGCAACAAAGGTCATTTTTGTACTTGGGTAGCTTACTGAAGAGGTCATCCGATCTGTGATATTACTTAAAAATTAGTTCTTTCTTCACAATTAAGGTTTCGCTTGCACTGCTCTAAGCTTCTTCAGAGCTTTGTCATTGCTGGCACTGTTGCTGGCACTGTTGCTGATGCAGTACGACAATATAGGCCAGTACACTCTTTCTTCAATGAATGATCACATTCTACTGTATCATCATGCTGCATGAGCAACAGCTCCAGGTACGACAAAGGTCTGAAGAAAATTGCTTACTCAAAAATGTAACTTTTCTAATGATTGAGAAGGGAGAAATAATTTTCGAAGTACATGTACATGTACTCACTTATCTGTGTGTTACAAAATATAGAAATGTGAGGTGAACTACACATATCATTCTAAAATTTGAAAGCGACGCATTTGACAACATCATCTGTGAACGAACCTTTACATTTCAGGCATGTATCAGGTTGTTGTGGGATCGATTGCAGAGGCTCTGAAAGGCCATCTTGAAACCTGTATAAACCTGAGAGTTGAACACACTCTGGGATCCATACATACTTTGGAATGGCTAACTTTGATGCCAGCCCAAATTGATACCTGGACCTCTTCACTAATGTATTTCAACTTACGCATGTATTTCAACTTAATAATGTATTTCAACTTTTCAACTTACTAATGTATTTCAACTTACGCATGTATTTCAACTTACTAATCTATTTCAACTCACAAATGTATTTTAACTCACCAATGTATTTCAGCTTACTTATGTATTTCAGCTTACTTATGTATTTCAACTTACTAATGAATTTCAACTTACTAAGTTATTTAGTAAAGCTTACTAATGTATTTAGAAAAACTTACTAATGAATTTTAACTTGTCACATGCATGCCACAGGCTGCTAGTGCATTTTGTACGCAAGGTGATTTAATGCATAGAGAAGTGGAGAAGTGGGAAAGTGAAGTGGAGAAGTGGAGCGATTAAGCGAGTAACCCTTGGTTACCAACTACTTGATTCACCTGCTATGCATATATAATAGCATCTCTATTTATGAAAATAACTTTGCACAGTTGCATTAGTTGTTGCTACATTGAGCAAGTCTCTGGTAAGCTTTTCTTTGTTGAGTGAAGGTTTTATTTAAAAAATATACATACAAATTAGTAAACTGGTCCATTCTCCAACATTGTCAACAGGGTTATTTACAAAGGAGCAATGAGAGAAAGGAAACAACAACAACAACAAAAATTAAAAAAAAAACAACCCACTACCAGATTCCCAGTTTTGTGACAAAAGATCTTATGAGTTGCAACCAATGCATGTATGTGAATTTTTAATTTTTTTTCTCCCCCTGTACAATTAGTGTCATAATTACGGTAAATGGAAGTGGGAATAAAGAAAATGAAGTTATATTTATATCCTAACAAGTGTAAAACAACTTACTTTTGAATCTTGGTTTATTTGTCACTTTTTTCCTGTGAAATTAATTTTCCATGGAGTTTGAACTATACAAAATTGCAAAATGTGTCTGTTCTAGGCAAACCAACAAGATAACTCTATCAAAAGTCTGCCCAAAAAACAAAAAACAAACGGGCACCTTACATGTGGTCGCACTCGGAAAAAGGGACCCATGGGGGAAACCAGAGAATATCAACATATGTTGCTGATACCTGTCTAGTAGCCTGTGGAGATTTTAAACCGATTTAAATTTGTACAATTAGAACATGATCTAGGAAAACGTAGAGGACGCTATAACTTCCACAAAGTAACTGATATTTCTAGTAAACTTTGATGTGAAGTATGTACAGGACATGAATTCCTTCCCCCAATCCTTTATCAGCATTACCCTTACTGTGGAATGTCATTTGGGAGGGGATTGAATTACAATGTACAAGAAAATTACAGAAAAAAACAAACAATTTCACTTCAAATGCAAAATCTTGTTGCAGATCCAATTCAATTCAATTCCATTTATTTCGCCATATAAAAATCAAAGNAACCCACTACCAGATTCCCAGTTTTGTGACAAAAGATCTTATGAGTTGCAACCAATGCATGTATGTGAATTTTTAATTTTTTTTCTCCCCCTGTACAATTAGTGTCATAATTACGGTAAATGGAAGTGGGAATAAAGAAAATGAAGTTATATTTATATCCTAACAAGTGTAAAACAACTTACTTTTGAATCTTGGTTTATTTGTCACCTTTTTCCTGTGAAATAAATTTTCCATGGAGTTTGAACTATACAAAATTGCAAAATGTGTCTGTTCTAGGCAACTCTTTCTACATTGTATCATTGTTTTCTACAGCAAACCAACAAGATAACAAGATTCCCAAAAAAACAAAAAACAAACGGGCACCTTACATGTGGTCGCACTCGGAAAAAGGGACCCATGGGGGAAACCAGAGAATATCAACATATGTTGCTGATACCTGTCTAGTAGCCTGTGGAGATTTTAAACCGATTTAAATTTGTACAATTAGAACATGATCTAGGAAAACGTAGAGGACGCTATAACTTCCACAAAGTAACTGATATTTCTAGTAAACTTTGATGTGAAGTATGTACAGGACATGAATTCCTTCCCCCAATCCTTTTTCAGCATTACCCTTACTGTGGAATGTCATTTGGGAGGGGATTGAATTACAATGTACAAGAAAATTACAGAAAAAAAAACAATTTCACTTCAAATGCAAAATCTTGTTGCAGATCCAATTCAATTCAATTCCATTTATTTCGCCATATAAAAATCAAAGTATACAAAGTAACAGTAAATTTTAACTATATTTACAATGGTAATATGCAGGGCTTTCCATGAAGGTTGCAAATACCTGTGAAGTTGGATCTCCCATTACAGAATTAAGAATAAACAAAAAGAAATACAAAACATTAATGGTACAGAATAATAAATTAAGTGAAATAAGTAAAGTACAGACACTTCAACTATCATAAGACGAGAGAAAGTGAAATAGAAAGAGGAAAAAAATCCTATTTTGTATTGTAAATTTTACTTTCTTTCTTGATATACAGCTGATAAAGGTTTTATAAAGGTCCACAGAATTTAAATGCCTCTTTTTCTACATTTGTCCTTCAACGCTTATTGATGAAGTATATCATGTCTTCTGATCAAAATAATCTAACTCATGAAGCCAGTGAAATAAATTTGAAATTTGGTATTTTGGATTCATCCCTCCCAGTCATTAAAACGCTCCACTTGGCAAAATTGTAGCTTAGGCACAAAGCCATTAAAATTGAAATGAAATAAAATGTTATTTTTACATTTATGTTTCTTATTCTAAATATCCCTAGGGAAATAGCACGCTCCTATTGTAAAACAGCGGAGTTTATTCATAAAGCCAGTGATGTTTTCAAACTGTTTTTTAAAAACATTTTGATATATCATTTATCCCTTAGGAAATTAACATGCTCTTTTGGGTGATAACATAGCTTAGTCATGGAGCCAGTGACATTTTTGACTGAAACAAAATGTTTTGGGCATTGTCAAGTTCTGTTTTGTCAGCATGACATTTTTAAATGAAACAAAACCGTTTTGACATTGCAAGAAATCTATTTGTTCAGCATATCAATTGCCCAAAGGCTCTCTTGTTTAAAGAAATATACCTGGAATATGTTTGTCTGCTATTTTGATTCAAGTGTAGTACCTCGAATCCCAGAAGCTTGGCTGAGGACCAGTTCAGACAAACAACATTTATACAAAGTCATGTAAAGTGACGTTGTATAAAGAATCATCGTTAAGTGAAAGGAGCGTACAGACAAGGAAACAACATTGTATAAAGAAACTGATTTTGAAGAGGTCATGTGACATAACAGCCGGCCAATCATCAGTGCTCACTCATAAGCCCCGCCCAGTTATATGATGTTCTTACGATGTGTCGTTTAGACTATAGCAGGACTCTGATCGTATATTGAGTTCTTGTTTGAAATGATGCTCAAAAATGTGTTTTGTTATACACAGTTTCTTTGTACAAGTTCGGTAATAACTTATCATATACAATTTGCATACACTTATACCATGATTTCCGGTAGTCTGAATGCCTGTTGACTTGCCATTTGAAATCAAAGACAGTAATAGCTATCTAGGGGGATATTGTTTCAAAACATCTTCTCAAACGGCTCTAGGACGCTTACGGGCAGTTGTAACCGATGCATCTATCCATGCACCGGGGGACCAGATGATGTGGAAGAGGACGATAAACTTGAAATGTCACAAACAGAAATGATTGAAAGAGGAAGATAGTGATATAACTGTGTTTATCGTGAAGGAAAAGAGAAAACAACATGATATCATGGCTCAAAAACAATAATTGCATGAGAAACAGAGTCATGACTGTTAGCATTGTGATGAAAAAAAAAGAGTATTATGACTTGAAATGGTGAAGAACAATAAAGGGGATGTAAACAAAGTTGAGTAAGAATGTCAACAAGCTGTTTATGCCTTACAGAAATGTTGATTGTGGTGCGACAAATATATACAGGTACATGCAGTCACCAACTGAATTATGGATACTCCTTGTAAATTTGATGTTTTTGTGTTTTGTTGTAATTCAAGAATAGGCGGCTGCCACCTTGTTCAATTAGGGCCTTTGTTAAAAGTATTCAACAATATATACAGGTACATGCAGTTACCAACTGATTTATTTATACTCCTTGTAAATTTGATGATTTTTGTTGTTGTACCTCAAGAATAGGTGGGTTGTACCTCAAGAATAGGTGGACTGGTTGAATCAGTTTTAAATGAAAGCTGTAATATGTTACATTCTCAAGCAACATAAATCAGGACAAATCATTTTGTCACATACCGGTACTGAAAAAATTAAGAAAATGGGTAAGGATATGAGTAATTTAATTGTTACCTCTGTCTACATTTACAGTTAAACAAAAAACAGACAAAGTTCTTCAAAGTGCGTGGATCACAGGGCGCGACAAACCCGCTGGCCCGAATGCCCGGGGCAACCAAATTGAGCCGTCGGGCAAGCAAAAAAAATAATCACTTGCCCGATCGGGCAAGTGACGATTTATAGCAATTTTTCAGTGGTTAAGAACTCTCATACTTCGCCCGTCAATTGCTTACCGATCGTCAAAATCCCCCCAAACCGTCGCACATTACAAGAGATCGAGATCGTTTTTCAAACGAGTTAACTCTACAAAATAAAACACCGCACTGCTGCAGCGCATGCACACAGAAAATCCTACATATGAATCATGCACATTTCCCCGATCGCGCGCTCTCTCCCCCTCTCTCCGCTTGTTGTAAACAAGTCGTGCCCTTCTCTGATTGGCTGAATCTTGCTAGGATAAATGACGTCATTTTCTGGGTGAATCAAGCGGGTGCACGTGCGAATGATGAAAGTCAGAGATTCGATGTAAACAAACGTCGGAGATTTTTTTTAAGCAAGAATTCATCGGCATAAAAAAATAACAGGAATAAATAAAACAAACCATTTGTTATTTTGAGAATAATAACAAGATCTACTTTTGTGTTAATTAGATAGATTGATTTCTAATTTTGAATTTATTATTTTTGCGGACTGAAGATCTGACCGAGCAAGCTAAATGAACCTGGGAGAACCAGTTGTTTTGGTTTTATAATGGTTGGCGTGGAATAATATGAGCATTGTATTCATAGTTTACTTCATGATGTTCATTTATTTGGTCTTGTATATGACTGAAACGAAAGCCTTGCTAAGATTCACGTGAATCTAAGAAGTTATTGACTTTAAAGAATAAAAACAATAATAAACCTGCAAATAAATTTGTGTTCTTTATTTAATCTTCAGCCATTTTTTGTTGACTATTTGACTTTTTAACTTACAGGATATTATCAGTTGTTCTTTCAGTGCTGTTGTGTGCATATTCTAAAACACTTAGCATTACGCGATGGACCTAAATGTAACGCTTCTTTATTCATTTTCTGACTGAGAACTTTGGGCAAGTGAAAAATTGGTTCGGGCAAGTAAATTGAAAACCCACTTGCCCGACCGGGCAAGTGGTGAAAAAAATTCTTGTAGCACCCTGGATCACATTCCCAAACTATGGACAATCTTGATAAAGATAATAAACAATATTGGAAAAGCTGGTCAAAAAAGTCCATAGAATCCATTTAAACAAAAGCCAAAGGTATCATACTTTCTTCGTGTTCTCATCTTCAAACAGACCATTAGGATCGAACACAATCAAATGTTAAAAGACTGTGGCTTTTTTTATGTGTAAAATTAAGAGCAACTGTGTGCAACAGAAGATTCAGAAATGCAAAGGGTAGCACAATTTATGTTATAAAAAAACCACTGCGGTTTCGCTGCATGACATCTAAAACAAGCCTTTAAAGGTTTGCTCTTGAACATCTACATTTTCAGACATCACATGGTAAGTGTTGATTGACGATGTGATGGCTCATAACAAACATCCTAACTTGACTAAAACCCTTTCAGACATAATGCATTAAACAATGTAAAGAAAGCACTGGGACAACAGAAGCTCACATCACAAATCTGTAGTCCACAGATCAAAGAGTACAGGTATTTAATAAAAGGGTGTTGTTTTGCGGATAATTCCTAAACTTACCAATTTCAGTTTTACCAGTTTAACACTTATTATACTCCTACAGCTAAACCAAAACCTTAACCTTTACCTAAACTAAATATCAATGTCATTATTAACCCTAACCTATGGTTCATATTCTACTAATATACCTCATCATAACTTTTTTTTAAATCAAACTCAATCTTAATCCCAGCTTCAGGTTTAATTTGGAGTAGAATACGGCCTATATCTTTTTGACAAAAACAAAGGCCAGAGAAATTGCTGGATCACCATATGGGCTTTTGTTGTGTGCAGAAATTCATTTAAATCCTTATTTGCCTTTCATTAACATGCATTTTGTTTTTTGTTGTTTTTGTTTTGTTTGTTTGGGGGGGGAGGGGGTGTGGTGTTGTCACGTCGGGTGTGGTGTTGTCACGTCTGGTGTGAAGGGGGCTTTGGGCAGTGGGAAGTAATGGTGTGTGATAAGAGTGGGAGGTGTCGGCTCACATTCAGATACATTCGTCATCAGATCCCATGGGAAATCAGTAATGATAGATGTTTCCACATGTGTTTTTCTCATCATCGTTAAGGGATGCGTGGAACAAAGCTGGATGTGTAATGACGCTATTGACTCCATGATTTTGATGGATTTTATTACATGTATTTGTAATTAGACATGTATGACATTATACTAGCATGAAGGAGACTGCACTTCAAAGGTAAAAAAAAAAGAAGATAAAGTAGAAGAAGAAGAAGAAAAGGGGAAGGAGGAGAAAAAGGAGAAAAGAAAAAAAAGAAGGAGAAGAAGAAGAAGAAGGAGAAGTAGACAAAGAAGAAAGAGAAGAAGAAGAAGAGGAAGAGGAAGAAAAAGGAGTGGAAGAAGAAAGAAAAAGAAGAAAAAGAAGAAAGAAATAGAAGATGATGAAGGAGATGAAGATGATTATAATGAAAGAGAAGAAGAAAATAAGTAGAATGTGTAAATGAAGAGAAATGATGAAAAAAAGGAGGGGGAGAAAATCAAGAAAAATACTAAGAAAAGGAGGGAGGGGGAGAAAGGAAAGGAAAAGGAGAAGGAGGAGAAGAAGAAGAATTATAAACAAAGAAGAAGAAAAAGAATGTGAAAAAGACTGCAACTGCGGAAAAACATCATTTCAAAATGCTTGGTTTAAATGAGATATTCAATCTGTGCAATTTCTGCTTCTGACATAACTACTTTAAAAATGTCAACAAATCCCCAGACCCGAATATCATACTAGAATATATACATAACGTCCATTAATACATTAATAAATTCTCACATTGGTGCGCCGATTCCTCATACAATATGCATGAAGCCTTAGAGCATTCAGGAACACTCACCATAGATAATGGATTTCAGCACTTTCAAGTATGGCTTGTTCCAATTTTTTTTAAATGTATACATAAGTACATAATTAGAGAAATAAATGGGTTAGTTTGTCATTTAAACAGAATCAGGTAGGGATAATTAGGCCAACTTGTCATTGTCTCACCCTATATGAAAAATGAAATATTCTTTGTTTTTCTCAGTTTATTTCTTGAAAATCTTAGCGATCATGAAAAATAAGTTTATTGCCAAAACATTCAAGCATCATGCTATATTTTTTCAGAATAAGAAAATTTGTACCAGTACACTTCACAAAAGAAACCACAACTGAATTATTCACCATTGCCATGCATTGAGCATTTTTATATATATACAGGGCAAGGAGAGCATCTCAGGCAGTCAAGATGGTAGCGACACGGTGAAAATGCATTATGATAATAATAATTTGTTTGCACCTTAATGGATGGATACTGAGTGTAATATAAATGTACATGTTTGACCTTAAAACTGGTTATGCCTCCATTAGAAGGGTCAACTTGCGGTAGAAGGCCATCAATTTATTCTAAACTAACATCCTCTGCCGATAGCTAGAAAACAGTTGCTTCTAATACGCATGCACCAGCAAAAACTTCTCTGCGATCAATTTCATAAAACTACACCCAAGTCCAATCTGCTACCCCGGACCAAACTCTAAATCTAACATTAACCCCAACGGTAAACCTACCATTACTACTAAAACCCTAATCCTATATATCAGATGAAATAAAGCTTATAAAGAAGCCGTGTGTTCAGATATGCAATGATAAGTCATGTTTTGTTTTTCTAAATTCTAAATCGATGAACGTTAAGTGTAATACCCTTCACATTCCTGTATGTTAGAACCCAGAGCTCGGTGAATATGTGTAGGACCTTTGTTACGCGCAATTGCATTCATGTACACAAACAAATCTAAATGTTGTATTATACAATAACTATATAACTAGACAGGGCTAACCTGAGGAGTGCAGTGATGATTAGTTAGCTGTCAAGTCAACAGACCTCTTCAAAGTTAGTTTTTAAACAATGTGTCCTAGCTGATACATTGTTGTTATTCCAGTGTTAATGCCCAATTCACTTTACACTGATGCTCTATATGTTTCTTTATACGTTTCTTTGTATGATTTTTGTATCAATTTCCTCGAGTGTGAACAGGTTTAAAGTCCATTACTTGATGAATCACCCATATAACGCCTATATTTATGCAGGTTAATGCAATGTGTATCCCTCCATCTTTGCAGTTTGTAAAGCCATACCCAAACAGTATTGGCATTCATGCATTTGGTACCAGCAGATGCACTGAAGACTGCAATATGATTTACATGTACATGCAAAAATTCCATCTGTTTAAAAAAATACTCAATTATGTATCTGTTATATTAATACAATCAGGTCAAGTTTATGTAATTGCTGCATATCATATAACTTAAAGCCCCACTGCACTACTGATAGCTACTTGCGCCCTCTATATCGTCCTTGTTTTCACGAAGTGACGGTAGTGAGGAAAATCGTAACGCAAAGTGAATGCAATTTTTTTTCACTACCGTCACTTCGTGAAAACAGCGACGATATAGCAAACAACACCCAATCGTTTACCATTGGTCCCCCATGGTCCCCTCTTCTTATGTTAATATAGAGCTGATTTGATGAGATGACAGCCTGGCCAAACTAGTGCAGATAGGTTTTAAAGAGAAAAACCTTTTCACCCATTTGTGACACAAATGGGTGAATACAAATTCTTATTTGAAGTGACATAAAAAGCAAGAAAATAAAGAAGATAACAAATCTGAGTGGAAAAAACAACATAAATCCCATACAAAATTGATGCCAGCTCAATAACTCCACAGTGAGTGACTAAGCGACACTAGTAAAGAGTAAAGGTTACTATTTTGATCTTCATTGCTAGGGTTCTATTGTATTCCAGATTAATAAATGTACATTAAGATTTAACAAAACTTTAAGAAATAACAACAATGGTCATTACATTTCTGACCAGTTTTCCACTCCTTAAATTAGCTTCTTCTTTCAGTTTTTGAAATTTCTCTACAACATTCTTTATACAAATTCTTGATCTTTCTCTCTTCCCCCTTTTATTTGTATTCCTTCTTTGTTCACGGATGTTTGATCTGGAATGCTTCTATCTATTTGCCCATGAGAGTGAAATTGCCAATTAAGTGTATCCATCATGTAGGAAAAAAAAACACCCGCTCTTTGCACAAGGTTTCCCCATTCCTAATTTCCATTACTTTAATTTGTTCATTTCTTCAGCTCATCTCATTTGATTTGGATTGCAATTCACAAAGACGTTTCTACAATTTTAACTGCATTTACAGCTTGAGGGTAGAAGGAGCAGAACACTGATGGGTCATTAACTTTTTGCATATCATTAAACACGACCTACAGCTAGCAACATTACATCAAAGCCAAGACAGAATGGATTTAGCTCCTATATATATGATATACACGTTGTGTTTACTCTCTTCTTCACTTCATGCATTTCATGGTTTCCAATAAATATTTGTTTAGAGCCTGAAGGCTCCCTCCAGACAGACAAAATTGTAAGAGAATTATGGGTGGACATACAAATCGGAGATCAGTAACACAATATCCATAGAGAAGGGGATACATGTGAAAAAATCATGAATTAGATTTTCTTTTAAATGTACATTACCAGTAGTTTGGTTAGCAATGTGGCAATAAAGGGTTGATACAGGGTATCAGGGAGAGAATAGAGAATGGTAAGGAAAGATTGAGAAAAAGAGACATAGTAACATGTATATACAGAGAGACAAAGGGGGTGGGGTGAAGAGAGAGAGAGAGAGAGAGAGAGAGAGAGAGAAAGAGAGAGGGGGGGGGGAGGTGTAAGATTGCCAGAAAAAGAGAGAGGAGAGAATACAGTTTTAAGCTAAAAGAGTAGAAGAGAAGTAATAAAAGAAATAGATACTGATGGAGAGGGAGACTGGTAGAGAGAGAGAATGAGAGAAAAGGTGACAAAAGAGAACATGAGAGAAATGGAGAAGCAAAAAAAAAAAGAACAAAAGGAAAAGAGAAAAAGAGAGAGAAAAGCAGCAAAAATATAAAAAAGATGGTAATATAAACATACAGAATGTAAAAGACGGTCGCACTCCATGCTGAAGATCATAGGAATCAACATGATATCATGATATCTTAAGTAGATATGGAGATACATGTATCATTATCTACTTCCAATTTTCTCTGAAGTCCCATCATGCTTGAGTACTTCCTGTGGCTGATGACAAGATTACTCCAGAATCTATTTTCCCAGTTATTCATAAGACTAATAACCTAATCGATGAAGCTTCAAACGAGCAACTAACGATATATAAGTGGATTCTTGTTAAAGAGAAAGGACTTGGACAAAATAGAATAAAAAGAATTGGATATTGTTTGCAAGATTGTCTGCCTTGTGCTCCTTGAGTGTCAATGCATTATAGTAATAATGATAATAATATGACTGTTTTATATAGCGCTTAATACATCTACAATGGCTCGCTCGGCCATACAGTTCCACAATGAAAATTCCTTCTTTCTTGTCTCATTTCATGTATTTATTCCATTGAAAATTAATGCATAGCAAATGCTCTGCCACTGAAAAATATGAGAAGTATATTTGTCACTCTCCACAACTTCTATTATGCCCTTAGATATAAGCAGGTGAATAAAGGCTCTTCAGATATCATGAAGAAAAAATTGCAGCAGTCTTTAATGATGACATGATGACAAAAAGTGTAATACTCCACATAACATTATTGTATCTTATAACAGAGAGCTCAGTGAATACATGTAGGACCTTTGTTCCAAGCGGTTGCCATTCGTATACACCTACAAAAAAATATGGTGGCATTTTTGTGGCGAGTGAGTTACCACATCTTATATGAAAGAGTTTTAGGAAATTCATCAAAATTATGTATTTTTCTATACAATGGCAAGGATGCAATCCAATAAGGTAGATGCCATGCACATCTCCAAGACTGGTAAAATGTTTACTTAGTCTGAAAAATCTTTAAATCTAACAAATTAAAGAATAACATGTCATTCAAATTGTGAAACAATCAAATTACTCGGTTGGACTGAGAAAACAAATGAAAATGCCAATTTCAATTCCAGGTAAGGATAAAACAATATATTTCAGAGCTTGTTGTATGTCTTGAATTAACCCAACTTGAATTTCACCAAAGGCCTGTCTTCACTAGCTCGAGATTGCCAAATATCCAGATATTTGAACTATCCCGATAGCAAAAACTATCCAGCTAATTTGCGTCTTCATCAGCCCGAAGTTGCAATTAGTGGGATATTTGGTCGGGATTGTCATCCCAAGATATCTTAGGATAGTTTGCAAAATATCCAGCTATTTCAAGCTAATTTCTCGAGGTCAAATCTCGAGCTGATGAAAACACGCCTCAAGAGCATTCAATGCATGAATCCAAAATTGACTTTGATACATCAAACATGTCATGCATGTGTGCATATAACAATTAATCAATTTATATAGCACAGCTATTATATAAATATACTTAACTGCGCTGAAATCTGAAAAGGTTGTCAACACTATATATCAGATTTATCTCTCTAATTATATTCTTTGAAGACATGATAAGTATTAGAACAAAACCAGTTTATCTTAGTGCTTGTTGACATTAAGTAGGCCACAAAAATGTCACATAGCATTCATGAGTAACATGACATGAAGCAGGTAGGTAGGTTCTATTTTGACACATCCATACTCCTCGAGCATATAAGCACAGTCAAAACCCAAGAGGCTGTCATTGCTAGAACAGTATATCCTCTGTTTGAAGCAAGAAGGCATTAACCCATTGCCTACGGGAACCGGGTGGTCCCTGTGTTAAGCCAATGGAAATGCAAGAATTCAGTATTCAACAGGTTAACTCATGTTGATTTACAGAGTTTAGGCTGGTTCAGGTATGACACAACAAAACCATGATTTTGTTAAAAGGGATCCTGAAACTTTGTCTCAGATTCTGCAAGGATAATTATAAACTTTTAGGTCAGTCAGGAACCCCATGACTTTTACAAGCCGATCGCCTGTCTGATTATCAAGATATTTATGATTGGAAATCGAAACCAAATTTTGTGTTTGCCAAATGATTTTCATAACACTACAGTCTATTGGGGAAAACGAGTATGGTAAGACCGGTCACTCAAAGATTTTTAATTTTTTTAGGTACTTCTTGATTATTTTGAAGCGCAATTTTTGTTAGGGCTTCAATAATATACCATATCACAAACACTGATAACACGTAGGGCCGTGCATCTCAAATTTAACATTGTTAAACAATTTTTAATGATGATTAAAACGCAACGCATTTCTGTATCTTGTACGACAGCGCTTGGTGAATACGTGGAAGTCCTTTTTATTTATTGTGAGAAGTTGCCATTCATTTACATGTAAGAATCCAGCAGCTGCTATTTTCTGAACAAGCCTATAAATCCCTTTTTGCTCTGAATGGATAGTATCAGATAACTTGAGCTCAGATTTAGGGCATCACTATTGTATCAGCTCATCAAATATTTGAAGCATTCACAGCCAATACATCACAGGTTGGCTATCCAATGACCTTGTCAAACCCTGGTGTTCATTAAAAGACTTGCCCTTTTTAAATATTTCACATCGTATCCTCAGATTAGAAGAATCACTGAGTTCAAGGAACTATTATAGTCCAACTATGACCCCACATTTCTCAAGACACTTTTTGGAGCCATGTAAGTTAACCATTGCAGATGGGAACCTGGTGGCTCCTGTATTAAGTCTATGGAAATAAGAGAAGTCAGTAGTCAACGGGTTCATAATTCACATACACATAATTCACAATAAAACTGGTCGCAAAGGAAAGGGCCCTCTTTAATACCCCTATTTCTCAAGAACTATTTCTGAGCCATGCATATTTACAATGGAATGAAAATGCAACAGGTTGCAATTAAATCTTGCAAAAAAAATGGTTTTAAAAAATTCACCTCACACTCACAAGATGTCTAAACCTTTCCAGTGCAGTATGAGGGTTGAAGAGACCCAAATATAAATTATGTATCAAATGGTTTTCTTCTAGAAATTGAAAATAATTTCATGAAGTGCCAATGTACATGTAGATATGAAAAAATAAATATTTATATCAAGATTCACAGAGAAAGAGAGAAAAACATTTCAAACTTGCTCAAGAAATAAGTTTTACAACACATTTTTCGACAAACTCTTGGTAAAAAAGGCTAGGATATTTGTTTACTACTGTGTATAGGTTTACAACATGAATAACAAACCCAACCCACACGAACCGTAAACCCTAATAATTGATAACAAAATGACTTCCTGCATGGCGCTCATGTAACGGACATGCTCAGGGCATTCTTAATATTATCATGTCATCAGTCATCCATCTTGCATTGTTGCCTTTACACATACCTCATCACACTGATATGGATAGGTGGGAAAATCAGATTAGTCTTGCTAGACCTACTTCACACGGGATGAGGCGAACCGTCTCAAAAGAACTACGCAGCCAAAAAACGTTCTGTGTTAAAGAATGGCAAAAGAGAGTGAGGGAAGTATAGCTGCACAACAGAGGTCCCCCAAACTCTTTGGTGTGTTTCATGCAAGTCTGGAGTGACGTTTTTAAAAAAACGTTTGGAAGTTCCCATAATCTGAATATTAAGGTTATCTAAAAGCATGGCATATTGAGAGAGATAGTTGGGACAATTCATAGAGCTCCAATAGTTCCCTCCTATAGAGATTTTGTTCACGTGGCACATGTCACAACTAATTTTCTCTATAGGCTATGTCTAAAAGTTATGTTGCCAGTCTTATAACAAAACACACTCTTGTGAGTCACGCAAATCGAAGTATGAAATGATTTGATTTCACATTCTAATGACCATAATTACTAGATCGTCTTGCAGTAATGTTACCAGACATTGTGACATTAACTGGGGAGTCATGTAATTATTTCCTAAGTGCCATCACTTGATCATATGGCGCCAGGACGAATGTTTCACCAGTGATTTATGGTGAAACAGAGGATACTTCCAATCTCATTTACTTACAACCAGAAGGGCATTATGTGTAAACTCTAAAAGAGAGTTAATGCCTTTCTAGCTCTCAAAGAGAAGATCTCGACTTTATATCCCCCTCATACTTCTGAGCCTTGAGAACCTGGCACATGAAATCTGGCAGACTAAATAAGGAGACTTAATCCTGCTATCATTATACCATTAGCTGAGTATAAGACAGGGTGAATAGATGTCCTTCGATTAATACCATTCTGACTCTCACTGGACAATATCACTTGCTGAGAGCCAGAAGGACATTATCAACCAAACAGCTTTTATTATCCTATTAGCTGAGAAAGAGAATGTAGATAACTTGTGACCCTCAAGTTAGAGTTCAAGTTACAAGTTTAATTTTTCACATTTTACAAAATATATAAACATACCGGGACATATAAAATAAAAAATTATACATTACAATTGTAGTGTAAATGAGCAAACATCAATGATTCTCAATTCATATAATAGATAAACTAGAATGTGAGGAACCTATTAAAAAGCTGGGCTTGTATAATATAGGTTACTGGAAAAAAAAAAGGAATGTAGATGAAAAACAGTAGCAGTAGAAAAACATGTAATTTAGTGGTGAGAATTTAAGACACAATGACATAAGGACACTTGTATATTAAAGAATGCATTGGCACCAATACCTAGAATGAATGACTTTCTAAAATCTCAGTACAGTAGAGGATTTAAATTGCCCCTAATTTTCAGGCATATTTTATTTAATTATTACACCATTAAATAATTTGCTGACAACCGAAAAGATGGCAACTTATATACCTCAATGTAAAGTTAATGCATCTCTGGCTCTCTGGACTATGTGGTCTCTCGATTGAGAGCCAGAAGGATGGTAACTTAATGTACCTTCATGTAAATGTAGACTTAATGCCCTTCTAGCTCTCTGCAGGTGTTTTGGCTCATGTGTTGTCTACTAAATAGAGGGTATCAGGTGTTTTTGTGGTTTAATGATGCAGTAATGTGGTTTAAAGCAAAATAGTTTGGAGGATACTATCGAGACATACAATATCTATTTTGGCTATACATTTCCCACATCCTTATTATAAAACCATGGTTATTAAATTTCCCATGACCATCTGTAAATTTAAGGGCCTTATTTGCTCAGAGATTTTTATGTTTTTTTTTCCCAGTCATTTGGCTTCCTGTAAGATTTTGGATGTGTTCTTCATCTTACAATTTTATAGGCAAAAATTCCAATGGAATGACAGCTGAATCCAGAATGCAAAGTACATATAACATATAGCGCAGGTTTAGGTATTGATCGATCTATCAATGCAACTTTTCTTCATTATTCATTGGGTTATCCGCGATTCTTTCTTCAATGTTCCATTTTCTTGCCATTTTTCTTTGCTTCTAATCAATGCTCTGTGCAATAAGAGATATCAATACATATAGCATTTTTAATTTTTTTATTGGTTTTTCTGCAATGTTTCTACAATTTCAAGTCTTGCAATGTGTCCATGCTCTGGGCAGTGAAAAATATTTCTTCATCCAAGGCCATTGCAGCGAATGGGATTTGCTGCCTAAGGCATAGAAAGTGTCAAAAGTAAAAATAATTCTACAATAGAAAATTATAATGACACTATATCTTTGTCCTGAAGGCAAACGAAAAGTGTAAGCAGGTTATCAAAAATAATCAGCACAAAACTTGATTCATTATTGTAATTAACGGTGTATAAACCGTACCTTTTTGCCGCCGAAAAAATGTCAAAGTCGGGGGTGCGGGTTTATACACGTTGCACCCAAAAACAAAACAAAAAGTAAAACAAAACAAAAAGTAAGTCAAAACCAGCACGAATTTGAACATATGGGACTACGAATGGTACAGGTCATTTCCACACATTTTACCGACAATTTCATCTTGCATTGTTGACATGAAGACGAAAATAATCTTCCTAAAACAACATCTGCAGATAGATCTTGATCTAAGTTCTTGCAAAAACATTGTAAAAGTAAAAAGAAGGGGCCGTTGGCGCGATCGCATCCAGCACGCGAAGTCGCCATTTGAATCCATTTCAATGTATACATTACAAACAACTATTAGGATGGCATCGGAGCGCGTTAGCCGGGCGCTCTAAGGTGCTGGCTTCGGCTTCCAATCTACATGTGACGGCCTGGGTTCGCATCCCGCCGTTGTCCAAATTTTTTTTTTTTTAAAGGCCGAAAAAGAGGGGTGCGGTCAATACATGGGGGCGGTTAATACAACGTTAATTACGGTATTCTTTTTATCTAGACGTGTGCACTGATATTGGTGCACTTGTGATAGCAGCGATCTGTAAATCATCTACAACATACTCTTTAACACTGCTTGCATTTATCTTTTAGTTGGAAAGCACAATCTTCAACCTGCACAATAGAAGCATGGAATTGCTAAAAGCTTTTTTTGTACCATGTTTTTCAACAGCCCTGCTATTGTCCCATTTCCATCCAGGGACCTGTCCTTAAAAAATTGATTTTGTAACGCCATATCATCTTTTACTGAGAGATATAACGGCTTTACTCCACAAACCTCAACATTGAGTTAATGCCCTTATAGCTCTGAACACACAATATTCTTTAATCATGTTATGTGTATGGAGTATGAAGTTTGTGCAGGGAGGTGGTAACAGACTTGAAACACCATATCATCATATATGTATCCATTCTCGAAGAGGCTGAAGGACTTCAATTCATACCCATAGCCTTCAACTTTAGGTTAACAACTTCATGGCTCTAAATATGAAGTATGCTATAATTTATTTATATATATGTGTGTATGGAGCAGCGAGGTCGAGCACTATTCAACTGCAAATAAATCGTCCATATTTGTTCAGCGTTTCAAGCAATAACCAACATATCTATGCATCCATGGAAACAGGCTCTAATGCAATTTAGGTGTTCACCTTTCTAATTTGATCATCACCTCTTGTTATTGCAAAAATGCATGAAATATGATACAAGGTGCCGAATGCTGAGGTTCAGAATATGAAAATTACATTACGGCGTGTTAGAAAATGTCTATTTTGGGGTCAGTGCTTTATTGACATGCAATTATAGCTATGCTTTTAAGTAGATTAAGGATCTATTGGGATAATTAAGAGGTCAATCAAAACAAAAGGCCAGTGGAGTACAAGGGTAAAGCACTGTTAGTCAGGAAAATAGTTTCCTCCATGTCAATCCTGATGTAATTAACAAGTTTTATGTGTTGTAGATCATATGAGGGTATTTTCCTGTTACAGGCCTGTTCACAATTTAAAAAAATTAAAGCGTGCTCCCACAATACAAACAAAAATGCAATTATACATAAAATGTTGCATGGGAAGAGACATCATCAAAACATAATTTCTTAGAGTACTTCACTATCTAAGGGAGATTGCCAAGGCAACTGAACTATACTCTGGTTTTGTCTTTCACCGTGCTGTCTCTGCTCTCAGAGAATTCTTAAACAAACCTCTATGGTTAAAAATATGTCATCTGATAATATCTAGAAAGAAAGGCATAACCTTGGTGCACAATCAACAAATAGAGTTTGCATGCCTTTGGATCACAACAGACAGACATCACTCTGTATGTACATCCAAAAGAACCATTAACAAAATGAAATGGTTTCCAAAGAATTTCTTTTTGAAATTGTATATATCAAAAGACAAGATCAACATTGTCAACATTATCATCAAAATTATTGTCATCATTAGTATGATGAATATCATCATCATCATCATCATCATCATCATCATCATCATAATCATCATCATTCTAATTGTTATAAAGATCACCATCACTCTGTAAACAGGGTATTTACAAAAATATGTACATCTGATCTACGTTCCCGCCGACTTAGAGCAAGTAAAATTAATTCCTTGTCTCTTGTCTGGAGAAGGGGTTTCCATGTCATCTTCATATATTTTTTCTGTACATGACATTGCTATAAAGTACATTTCAATTCAAATTCAAAGATACATGCACTACATGTACAGAGGCTCAGCACAAGGTAAAATTGCAATATTTTTGTGTCCTTGGATTCTCATTCATTCTAATTTAGAACAAAAATTTCAAATGACAATACAAATTTAGGGCAGGCTGTAAAACGGAAGGATAAAAGGACATGGAAAACTAGCAATTCATTTTATTTAGCATCAGCTTCTCTTATTCACCATGCTTCTATCTTTGCCATTTCCTTACATATATCAAACCCTAGATAAAACTAACAACTTTCGTGAGAAGAAAAGATTCAACATCTTGCTTTGAACAGCATGACAGGCGGCTGACATGTGTATTTGGTCAATGTCAAGTGTTTGGTCTGGGCACAGCAAGAAGGGCACTGTCTCAAATCATTAAACAAGAACATAACACCCTTCTGGCTCTCAATAGATGACATACAATACAAAGAAAGTGGTGTGATGGAAATAAATTAAAGAATACAAGGTCTTGACAACGCCGCTAGTGACAACACAACAGTGTTCAGATTTGAAACATTATGCTATACTGACACAGAAGAGCTTAACCTTTTCCGTGCCGTTGGGTTTTAAACTGGCACAAATTATGAAACTGTATCTTAATAGTTTTGAACAAAGAAAAAAAAAAGATGTTTCTTGGTAAACTTCCTTTTAATTGGGTGAAAGGATTTTTGTATTAAAAATTCTATTAATGTTCCTAGTAAAAATAAAAACAATAAAAACAATGACAACAAAAAAACATGCAGCATCCCCTCAACTCTGGAACAATTTACCTCAATGTATAAAACAAGCAGATTCAACAGACAAATTCAAATCCATGTTAAAAACCTACTTTTTTGTTAAATAGCCTTTATTTAGCTTTAATTAGCCACTATTTATTTATTATGTATAACTTAATATTTGGCTGTAATTCCTTCTCTTTCTGTTTTTCTTAAGCGCTTTGAGACATATTTTGTGATAAGCGCTATACAAATGTTGTTAATTATTATTATTATATATATGGTCATGGTCTCTTGAAATCTTTAGACCTTAGATTTTGAGACAAAATTGAATCAGCAAATTTCAAATAGATTTCATCTTCTCTGGTATATGACTCATTAGGGGTTAATAACGCTGTACCTAAATCTAAAAGAAAATCACTTACAGTAAAATTGGTCTCACATGAAAAAAGGGCTATGCAGTAATTACTATGCAGTGTACCGTTGTGCATGTTTTGTGTTACTTTGGTTTTTAAAATGTTGTATGTCATAAAAAAACAGCAATAACATGCCACAATAGCATAGTCATTTCTTTACAACACAAAAGCACACAGGGCAGCAGAAATCAGACCGGTTAAATCTCATTCAAGACATGGAACAGAAGTTACGTCAACAACTATAAAGTCTGATCATCTGCATAGATAAAACCATTGGTGAACTAAATTTGATGCTTTCAAGGCATTGGGATAATATTGTGGAATCTAGAAATAGAATGGCGGGTCTATGTGTCTCCTCTGGTGTATAGCCAGGCATATTGTATGAAAACACCACATCACTCAATAGAATATTGCAACCATAGAGTCCGATTGCCTGAGTAGATAAAACAACTGGTGAACTATATGTGATGCTTTCAAGACTTTGTGAAAATATTTTGGAATCTACAAATAGAAAAGCAGGCCTAGGTCTCTCATATGGTGTAGTCCAGGAAAATTGAATGAAAACACCACAGCACTCAACTGTATCGATTGAAAGTGTAGAGCAGTGCATACAAGGTTATGATTGCGGATATCAAGAT
>BEXV01000165.1:51054-74658 GCA_003118195.1 Hemicentrotus pulcherrimus | reverse complement strand
GGGAGAGAAATAGATCAATAGGTTTCATATCTGTTCACAGCCAAAAGGGTGTTGACTCAGTATTAAAGTAAATGAGCCAACGCCCTTCTGGCTCCAAACAGACAATATTCCAAACAGACAATATTCCAAACAGATGATATGTTCTGTATACCATAGTCTGTTCAGATCTACTGAAGATTGTAATGCAACTTTGTGATGATCTATAAATAGCATTCCTCCTTACACTTTTATAAAATATCCATAGAACAAAAACTAAATACATGCACTACTCATTCTATATATGTACTGAAGATTACAACAAGTACATTCAAACAAACTATTATGAATGTCCATAAACTAAATACATCCCAGATGCAATAGCAAAACTCTGTCTAGATCTAGTAAATAGTGTTTTTTTTAAACTTGATGACAAACTGTGAATTTAATACATCTTCCAAAAGCCCATGACGGAAAACTAATCATACCATTGATGGAAAACTCTTTTTACATCTAAGGATCATGACAAAACTTTCAGACAAACTTTGAATAACTCTTATCACAAATGCACTACTCTTTCTAGATTTGCTAAACATAGCATGAAGTATCTGGCGAACTGAATACATCTTCTGATTATCTATGATGCAAACACTAAATATATTACAAATATAAAACTTCACTCTTTCTAAACCAATTAAAGTTTAAAATAACGCTTACTGATTAACTGTAAATAACTCTTATGGAAAAACTAAATATATCACATATGCAATATTCGTTCTAGATCGACTAAATATAACCACAAAATACTGACATACTACGGATTAGTTCCCTAATATCCATGATGAAAAATTAAATATATCCCAAATATATCCTAAATGTCTATGATGGAAAACTAAATATATCCCAAATGCATTTCTATTACCATAACCTCTTATATGGACTTTGATAAGAATTTATAAATCCCAGATATTAAGGCATCGCCAATTTGGGAAGATTCCATGATGTCATGCCCTATAAGGATTATGATGCCCACTTGGCGACGATGACGTCTCAACAAAACCTGGTGCCCTAGATTACTGACAATATCTACTGGTAATTAGAATCATCACTTTCCCTTTTTAGTACTGGGTATAAGGTGCACGTAGGTGTCATGGTGATATAGGGCATACCTAAACAGCTACAGCCATTTTATTCACGATGCCCTGATTTTTTTACTAAATTCAATGCAAAATAAGATTCTTCTGCTCTTATGGGAGCTTTTTCTATGGGAGCTTTTTTCTGCTTTTGCTATATTGAATTGCTATTGTAACAGTGAGATCTTTTGCTCTTTTCCCATGCATTCAATCTTTTTCATTTAACAAATCTTATTAATGTTCTACTAAACACTTTGAAGTGCAATTGGATATTTCAAAATGCTTTAATAAACGAAACTAAACACACAAAAGAGGATTTTTGGATGGAGTGCTTAATTTGAATTAATCTCTTTTGTATATTCCTGGTGGACATTATATCTGCAAATTCATAAGAGGGGGAATTATTTTTGGTAGACATGTCCACAAAGCTTTACAATAATAGTATCGGTAGTGCTCATTCTCCTTGGGAGGCAATTTCTTATTCAACAGCAACATTCCCTTACAGAAAATTTGAAGAATATAAGTGAATTCAAACTTCAGAAAAATATAAATCTAGTTCCAAGGTTTTTAACAAAAATGCAAAGTAAAGAGGTAGAACTTTTGAACAGTGGCAAAATGAAGTTAGAAGAGTACATTGTTTTACTACATAAACATTCCTAATGACAAACAAAATTTCAAAGTGATTTGAGAGGTTATTTTAGTTCACAAATGATGAAAAAAATTGGAGAAAGCTGAGCTATAGCTTGCCTTATACTGAGACAATAACAACTTTTGCAGTAAACAAGGTTATCATATCATCTTGATATAAATTTGGAAGGAGAGATATCATTATCTTTTAGTAGTTTCGGTTCTTGACTGATGAACAGAAAATGAGGTTCATTATATCTGTCAAATGCAAAATGAGAATATTTTGGCTCATTCAATATTTCACATGAGTGAATATAGAGACTGGAAAAGAGAGAGAGGGGGTAGATAGAAAGAGAGAGAGAGAGAGATGGAGAGAGAGAGAGAGAGAGAGAGAGGGATAAATATAATGAAAGGTGAGAGAAAATTTATAACTTGTATAAAGGAAAGAGAGAGGCAAAGAAGAAGAAAGAAAGAGAGAGAGAGAGAGAGAGAGAGAAGGAAAGAGATTGGGGAAGAAAATACCTAGTAAATTTGGATATAAATATAATGTGCTTTGCTGTGTATCAACAGTCCCTATTGATAAATGAAGTGAGTGAGCTTTCTTTGGCAGGGGGAAGGTTTTCGAAACAAAAATTATATAAAATATTATTAGATCCATCTAATATCAAAGAGTTTATGCTCCAATGCAAAAACAAAATTACATGGAAGGAGCAATAATTGCCTCATTATGGCTAGATTATGAAATATTGAGCTGCTGAAACTTGCTAGTTTAGGAAACAGACTGAGGTAATATGATGCTTCAAGCAAATCACCTCTATGAAGTTCAATACAAATCAGGTTTCCTTTCATTCAAAACAAAATAAAGTATATATCTAATCATTTTCTGTGCAACTTGAATTCCAAGATAAATTGCCAATTTTGTGTATTACTGTTATTTGGAGAGAAAAAATGAACCATTATAATCAATAACTCTACTGGTTACTTGTTGAATAATTATATTGATAGTTTACTAATAAGCAATAAAGTTCATTTTAATGTTGACCAATTACCATGTAAACAACCTTTTAAAGAGAATGTTTAACTATATTAGATGTTTGTCAATTTTCTATTTTTTTTTTTTTTCCTGATCATGCGAATACCATCACAAAATATGTATCACTTGGCCTGTTGGTTTTATACATAACAGAAATTTAACTAGGTTTTAAACCAACTTCTTGGGTCTTTTTCAAGACTGAACCATGAAAATGGGCAGAGGAAAAGATAGATGAATAGACACACAGAGACAAAGCTTTTTAATCTATGATTGATAGAATGTGAGAAAGATATAGACAACCAGAGAGAGACAAGTAAAGAAGTTTGAATGACTATTAGATTCTACTTCCTGTGTTTCTCCCTCTGACCGGTGATAATAATACCATGAAAAGCTGAAGTTTTGCAGGATTAAGTTGTATAGCAAAGAGCTCAAACTTAGATATCAACTAAAGCAGAGAGAGGCTTTTTAAAGAGTGAATCCGTTGAATCTTATCCTCATCAATAACTATGGTCTCAGAGTACAGACCATGGATAACCCCATTGTGTAACTGCATTGGGAGCCAGTGGTTGATTGCCAATCACTGTTGATACCAGTTGTCATGGAAACCAGGCCATCGATGGTCTCATTTCTTTCTTATTAGCACGTAGACCATAAAGCCTGCATGATAAGGTGAACTAGGCAGAAGTAATCACTACTGTTATTAGATCTACATATGAATGATTTTCATGAATATATATAGCACTCTCACAGAGGGTAGCTTTGCTGTAGTCATGGTAACAGTGTTATCTAGAGGTTATTATTAAGGGTAATACTATTTCTCTGAAGAGGGTCATTGAGCATCGTATTGGGATGCATATGTATGCAATACAAATGTAGCTGTTCTTTTGCACATTATTTTGAATATGAGGGTTAAATGAAAATAGAAATAGGTTTAAGTTATGTGTGTTATGTCATTACATAAATAGAGCTTCCAATGATATAGGTGCAAATTTATATGAATTTCCACCTCATATATACATCTTCAAAGCTACAAACATTTCTTGAAAGGAATCAACATGGCATACAGATTGGTCACTTCGTATATCTTCATTTAGTATATCTTAACATCACAAAGTGCGCAGCAAATCTGCCTGTTCTCTGAAATGATACAATGAATGAAAATGTACTAGTACGCTTATAGGATTAGTTCTGCATTAATCCTGGATTAATTCTTTAATGAAGGCAAGCTATCTATTAAGTCAATTATAAACTTGTAATGGCATTTTTGATAATCTCAAGCTACAGACAGCCATCAAAATCTACAGCTGAAGCAGAATCATTTAAATATCTTCAGGTTGAATTGAAGCCATCACCCTAGAAATCAAAATAGGTCCAATATAATCCTTGTATTCACAAACTATCACAAACCGAGTGATAGGAGCATTATCTTCAAAAGCATCCAATTAAAACTCAAGCTTTGTGTGAGATCAAATGAGAAGCAGTTGATATTAGGCCTGGCTTCATCAGCTCGAGACAAATATCTCGCTATTTTATCTATCCCGATCGCAAATTATCCAGCTAATTTGCGTCTTCATCAGCCCGCAGTTGCAATTAGCAGGGTATTTGGTCAAGATTATCATGGGCTAGTTTGCAAAATATCCCGCTATTTGTCCGGTGCGTTTTCACCAGCCCAAAGACTGACACTGTGCGCGAACGCTGAGCAAATTATCTTGAGCTGATGAAGACGCGATTTGTAACTTCTGGCTTATTTCCCAAATCAGAAATACCAGGCTATTTGGCAATCTCGAGCTGATGAAGACATACCTATGGAGTGCTGGTCAAGTACTAGATCTGCATTATTACATTCATAAAACTAGCATTAGCTGGAAAATGCAGGTATTATTCATAAAGTTCTATAACACTCCTATCCTGCTCCTATTATGTGCTTGAGAATGTATGAAAGGGTATAAGTTTGTGGACATCTCTGATTCAAGAAACCGACTCTTATTTCTTACCTCTCCTTGGCCCACTTCTTTGTGTTTAGTTCCACGTCGTCCTCGACAAACAAGTCAGGAACATCTTCGTTTGCAGAATTCATTTTCCAAGACACAACAAGGTTATTAGTCATGGTCAAGGAATATTGCCTGTCTCAATCACACCACAAATTACAGATGTATTCCAAGAAGCTTGCTGCAATAAACAGAACTTGTATTTACGAAAGTCAACTGCAATAAGAAAGTAATCAGTATCTTGGAAATACAGAAGGTGTCAGTTCCTCTATATATCTCTGAAAGCGTTAAGATTCAAAATGAATGCTGCAGGTCACTGCAAGTCAAGATCAGCGTATTGTTTTTGTTTCCCTTCATGCATGAATTTGATGTGCCTAGGACTGTATTTCTGACAGTCAGCTGCACTAGTACTACACTAGTACGCAGCAATGTTTTTATATCTCTGAAAACGTGATTGCTGAAGGCCACTGCCAGTCATTATCTGTGCATGTAATTTTCTGCATGTATTAATTTGTTCCAACTATCCAAAGCCACTTGTGAGAGGTTTATCCTGAAGGCAACACTTATTAGAATGCACAGTCAGCCAACAGCTTGCAAAGGTGATTCCAGATCTAAACAAGCATGGAGGGTAGAGGCATCCAAGTTTACTGGTTAAGTTCTGGTGAGGAATGACCTATCTCACAGCTAGGTTATTTCTTGAGGAAATTCTTTCGGTCATGACTATATTTATCCCAACATCTTTCCATAGATATGATTCAGAGTCCCCTGGTGTTAGGCTGATCAATAATTGTACTCTCTCCAGTCGCTGGCGCCTCTTTGCCAGATGCGTATACACACAGCGGCACGGAGCACATATAAAACGGCATGCGATATCAATAAATGTGAATATTCTTCGATGAACCTTAGGATAGAGGGGCTAGGAGGTAGTCCTGGAGAATTGACCTCTGAGTGCTCTATCTTGCAGCATCAGTGATCTTATCATTGCTTTGCACTATCAGACGAATAAAGCAAGCAGGATTGATTTAGCCTTCACATTGATATTGTTATTTCCACTGCTGCATCAATGATTTTGTCTTTGCTCATATGACATTTAGAATAAACAGGCAAACTAGATTACTTTAACAATAACACTGCCACTACACGAACGTACACGTACTGTTCTCAATATTGTTCAGTATCTAGCCGTTGTTTCAAAGATTTGACAAATGATTATTTTCCAGCTGATTTATTTCAGAATACAACTCTCTCAATAAATATAGATATCGCTGTTCTCTTTGTATGCACTTTTGGTCCGAGGTCATATCTTTGCGTTCTCACAAAGCTTAGTTACACGAATCAACATGCAATTCAGTTCCAATGGCTATAATTAAAGCAGTGATGAGGAAACATTTAAGATACGGGTTCAGTCTATGACTGTTGTTTTAGATATTCTTCAGAGGTATGAAACTGAATTCTTTTCCAGGTGGAGTATTCCAGAGCATGATACTACAGTTTAGAAATCTTGTACTCCCTATATGGTAAGGTACACTGCGCTGATATGTAGATTTTGTCTATGCCTTGTCACAAAGCCATGGCTTTACCATGCAGTGATGAGAAAGTACTAATTAAAAATACAGATTCACCATGAACTTAGCTAGCTGATCACTGTTCCAGTAGTATGACTCAAAGCCTTGAAAACTGATTCTTTTCCAACTGATGTATTCAAGTGATATCTCTGTCGGTTGATCTCGCGCTTCTTACAGCAAGGCACATTGTACAGAAGTGAAGACTGTCCATCTCTTCATCCACGATCATGTCTTTGCCATGTCACGAAGCTCTGATGATGTTATCATCGCCAACGAGCATTGCAGTTTCCATAGATACATGTTGCAGATATAAGTTACTAATGAAGTCACTGGTTCAATTACGAAATAATATCATTTCACCATAGAACATACTCGTTCAGACAGAATAAGCATTCCATGTGCCTTTGCATTGCTTCACATCACGACTTTGAATGCCAAGGTTATACCGGTGTATTCCGGAAGATCCTCAAGTGCATGTAATGTTATAAATCCTGGCAAATAAAAGGCCAGTAAATAGACATCACAATGGCCAATCACTATGGTGGTGTATGTCAACAACTATGTCCTTGGCATGTGCAGTTTGATGGTAGATAAATTGTCTGACAGATACATGTATAAATGATGCAGACGCTAACGTACTCAACAGCCATAGCAGAGAACTAAAACGCCCCAATGTACATTCTTTATGGCCTTTGAAATGAGCAATTTAATTTTCCAGCCAGAGAACATGCATCACGATATTGATCGATGCACAGAATTGATACACAGCACAATTAAGGCGGAGATTTTCAGCTCCATATCTGCATTATGCAAATGAAAATGCATCGCAACTAATGACACCTGGTGAATCCGGGGCGCCAAGGACAACCACAATCGTCCATGGATACGCTCTATATCAACACCTATTTATCGTTAAAATAATTGCTGTTTGCAGCAATTATTGCTCATGAGGACAATAGGCTTTGTGTTGTACAAATGATAATTAAGAGTTCTAAATTGAGAAGCATGCTGCGTTATTGGATGGGAAACAAAGTCAACATAAAAAAAGGAAGGGATAAACAAAAACCAGAGAGTGAGAAGAAGAAGAAGAGAGAGAAAGAGAGAGAGAGGGGGGGGGGATATGTGAGAAATGAAAAAAAGAACTAATATGAAAGAAAGAAAGAAATTATAACCAGAAAAAAGGGAAACAAATATTGGAAGAGGATGAGAAAGACTGCATTCATGCTTGTATTTGTACTTGAAATCCCAGAGTTAGATTGCATTACTGTTTGTAATTGCACTTGAAACTCAACATCAACTATTAGTAGTCATGTTTAAATTGCACTCAATCCTGCTTGTAATTATAATTGAAATGCAACATCTAGTTATCAAATATTTTGATTGCATTGTCACATGATGTAGAATGCATTCTAAGTTATCATTGTACTTAGAACTCAACACCAACTGAAGAAAATGTCATACTTTTTTTTGGGGGGGGGTAAAATAACCATTTCAGGTCTTTTTTATTTTTTTCTTCATAATAATATAAACATATTCACATTTGTAGCATTTTCCTCCATTTTGGAGGGATATACATGGTTTTCTAATATTTTCTTCTATTTGTAAACGATAAATTAATAGGTAAATAAAAATATGAAGAAGTCTCTTTTTAGTTGTTTTCTTTTTAAATTCTTTTCCAACAAAACTTTTGTAAATAGTAAAAAGTGCATAATTCAAAATAATATCAACATCTTTTTCCTTCTTTGATTTAAAATCAATACCAAACAATAGATGACATGGTTTGAAATCAAAATTAGACATGAAATATTTCTTTATAGTCTTTTCAACTTGTCATACTTGACTCCAAACATATACCGAAGAAGTAAGATTCAGATTGAATTTCTACTTGTAATTGTACCTGAAACTCAGCCTCTACTAAAGAAGTAAGATTTAGGTTGCATTCACATATGTTATTGTACTTGAAACTGTCTATTGAATTTTTTATAAAGTTTAGAATGCACAACCAAGATTCAAAGGGCTGTTCTATTACTGCAATAAAAACATTAAAAAATAGATTTCCAGGAGAACAAATGAAAACAAACAGTTAATGTAATTATTTTGTATAATGCTCCTAAAAGAAAAGATGAAGTTCCAAAGGCAGATCCCACAAAACAAATCCTTTTGCACTGCATACAAAATAGAAATGATTTTTTTTTTTTAACAGGCAGTTATCAGGCAAAGCTATTTCACTGTAAACAATGGCCGCGTTTATGCTTCACTTTTGAAGGCAGAATGAGCGATTTGTAACGCTCATTGTAAACGCTCATCGTAATCGCAGTTCCACGATTTACTGTTTATGCTCACTTATCTGGCTCCTACAGGCAATTCTCTGTGTGTGGCCTTAATTGGTCTTCCAGCTGGATTCGCAAACCTTCACTGCGCAGGCTACGTAGACCCACGAGAGGTCAGTGCGTTGACCCCATTTAAATGCGTTTACAAATTGTAAATGCATCTTTTTTGTGAGTTTACGATCGGCGATCGTGATCGCCGTTTTTCAGTGATTCTACAAAAGTAAGCATGAACGCAACGGTGTTTTAAACTAAATGCGTAACAGATGCCTGATTCTGGCCAGAAAAAGTGAAGCATAAATGCGGCCAATGTAACACAAACTGTTACCAAATGGTTAGTAGTGATCTAATTATAGCCATGAGCAGAAATACTAACAATCCACTTTCTTCAGTTAACTAGACAGAGCCATTTCCAGCCAATATATAAAAGGCCTGATTGCAGACCTACGTCAAAAAAATCAATAAAAAGCTATTAAATTGCATTCATTTTCTTTTTCGATCAATGCCAATTCTTTATATGAGCTTCTGAAGTATGTTTCCAGCATTTTATACACTTTAAAGGACATAATGGACATTGATTTGGGTAAGAATGATACTTTAATATGTATTGATCGTTGAAGATAATACGTCCCTTGATGGAAAATTGTCTGTTGATCGGAGAGCTGAAAAGGGTGTTAATGTGTAAAGCACCAAGAGCTTCAGAGACTGGCAGATACTGGTGCTATATGAATAAAATGTGATATGTTTTAAATGAGGTTGCCATTTGCCCAAAATCAAGCCAGATCAAGCAAGGTGAAATTTCAATAGTTGTAGAAGTAGTAGAATGAGAATAAATGATAAAAATAAATGCTGCAATAATGGTATCATTTTCTCTTTTTAGGAAAAAATAGGCAGCCATTCTGAAACCAAACTATTGTCTGTGTCACAGAATGAAAAGTCTTCTCAGAACACTAATGAACATATCATTTGTTTGGTGCCACAAGGGTATAACTCATATACTTTAACACATAGTTAACGCCTTGCTGGCTCTTAACAGACAATATGGTAGAGAATGCTCAAATTGCTTTTACTCTTTGAGTAGTGTTTTTTCTTTTAAACCCAGGATTTTCCTTTGTCTTCCCAACGAATTTAGACTTTATCATTGTTATCCAGAATACTTCAAGGAATTGGCAGTTTGGCATTCACAAGCTCAAGATATTATTCACAAGCGACTGAGCTTTAGTTCAGCCTCTGAGGGTTTTGAAGGCTTTTTCACGTTAGTTATGTTCGCACAGCTAGCTAGGACCGCCCTACTTTTAAACTTTAAATTCATAATCAATGTACATGAGCATACATGTACAGTGCTTCATATTTTTGTATCTTATAGCACAAAGATAATTAGATTTACATTCACTTCAATTTCATTTTTTCAACCCAACTAACCATTCATGTACCATACAAAAAAACCAAAGTGGCTTACTATGGTATATATGTGAACAATCCCTATGAGGTGTGCGTCATTTGCCCCCCGCCCCCATTCAATAAGCCTCACTCCATAAGGAAAACTTAATGAACTTCCCTTTCAAACAACGTGAAAAAAACCTTTCTGTAAAGCAATAAGAGGAATGTGACTTATGAAGAAACAAAACAGGTATGTCATGTTTCCAAAATACCATTCTCAATTCAGAGCTAGAAGAGCAGTAAGTCATATATTTCAGTGTCAAGAGGGTGTTAAATCTTTGTTAAAGGATATGAGCATCTAACAACTTTTTGTGTCTTTGCAGACAATATCTTCATGCCCCAGGGAGAAGGATGCTATTGGATGAGCAGACAGTGGATCTAAACATTGACAGAAGTGCATTTCCAAAGTTTTGCACATTTGTCCACTTTATCTATGCAACACATTCATATAATTATGTAAATCATCTTAATTGTCAAAAGTGATATTATCGCTTTAGCGACAAAAAACTAAGAAGTTTAGTAGAGTTGGATAAAAGAATGTGTTTGCACACTTCTACCATGAACACAATGATGGTTTGGAGCACATGAGCGAAAGGAGCCACGTTTGTAGTAACAAGGAAACATATTTCTCTGCAAAATAAAGACAGAATTATCTGACTTGTATGGTACTTTTTCATCACAATCTATCTTTCAGAAAGGAATCACTTAGACTAATACATTTGTCTCAGCAGTATTGCATTTCAATTAGGAGGTGTATTGTTGCACTCAAAGAGGCAAGCAACCTGCTTATATGTGTTATTTAAAGAAGATTCTGAGATATATGATACAAAAGAAGAAGAAAAGAAAGTTGCATTAATTTCATGCCATGATGAGTAAAAAAAAAAGAAGAGATGTCTCTTTCTCTAAATGTCAGCAGATGAAATTTCTTTTCTTGCCATCTGTCCACAATACAATTCAACGCTGAAGGTACCTATTGTAAGACAATACCTTATTCAAGTTAAGAGAGAGGGAGGGAGAGAGAGAGAGAGAGAGAGAGAGAGGATTAAAAATGAACAGAAATAACCTGTTCAGAACCAGAAGGGCATTAACTCATATACATTATTACCACAGAGTTCACACGCCCTTCTGGCTCTCAACAGACAAAATAATGGATACAAAAACATCAGTCTAGGGGCTTTACGGTTCTCATCTTACTCAGGAAGAATACAAAAACATGAGATGGGGTCAAATTGTATTGAAAGGTAGATATCTTGAAAATGACTAGCTTTGGGGGTAAAAGATCTCATACATGTATATCACAAGAGAGAAAGAACATGGAATGATGAAGAAGGAAGGGGATAGAAGAGAGTAAGGTATTCTCAAATTACATTCTAAGAATCAAGAAGTTTTATATCAAGATCATATATTTTTGGAAAGTTTCAGATTTCAGAAAACATGGGAGTGTGGAAGAACATGTACATTAAAGAGAAGACTGGGCTGTTGGAAAGGGAAAATAGTTTGCCAGCATTTCTATTCTTCTTATTTTAGTTTGAAGTATTATAATGGAAAATATGTCTCCTAAAATGGATGGTTCTTCAAATGCTCTCAAATTCAACATGTCGATGTCATTTTCCTGCCACATGTTTGTGTAGTCTCATATACAGATTTCAGTGTACAGTGCATGTGACTTGCATAAAAAATGAGTCAATAGTTTTATCAATCTGATGATTCCTGAACCTCACAATTAATGTAGCTAAAGCTACGGTAATAATTTTAGAAGCTCTTTGGAAGCACATAGAGATGTTATTTCAGAACGTGTTATGCGCTATACAAGAACTGAACTCTTACATGCAACCTTTCCAATTGCTCCGTTGTTTGTTTCAGAACTCAACTTTATCTTTCAAGGAAGCAGAAAGTAAAATTGCAATCAATAATCCTGGTTTCAGGTTGAATTTGAGGGATCTGTCTTGCCTTAAGGCTAGATCATGGCGTTGCATTACGTGATGCTCATAAACGGTGCTCAATGTCATTCATTGCAGAGCGGATACCTGACACTGCAAACGGAAAAGACAAACCCTGAAGCGAGCTGATCAAACAAGAGTGAATTTTTGATCCAAGGACGAGCTGTTGTCCAAAATCTTTACAAATTATACCTCTTTAGTGTTGTCTCACATTCCCTTCTTATCCTATTTTGTACATCTCTTTTTTTTTAGTATGTACACGTCCATATATCATGTTGAGTTTTTAACCCAAACTAGTTATTTCAACCCTTGAATAACAACTTTTCTTTTCAATTATAATAGTTGTTGATGATCAACAGCATAATAGACTATAAACACCTGTATCAATATAATGGCTATAGTAAATGTCCTTATGTAGCCTGTATAAAAGTAAAACACATTTAACGAAAAAACAGATTTTCATAAATCAGAAAAATCAGAACTGATTTTATTATATAAATCTATGTATCTACCAATTATTCTATAGTTTATCTAAACTACTCTACCATCGAGAACTCTTTAAAAACGTCACATTCGTGCATACCCCACCCCCATACATCGCTTTCCCAGGGTTCACGTGCGCAACGCACGCCTGCCCGCCATTCATCCTGTAAGTCCCTTTCTCATCTTATGGTTCACATACTTTTTATTGCATATAAGTCTGCTGCATTTGACTTAAAACCAAGCCAACCAAAGGGCATATTCAATAACCTATTACATGAACAATATACATGTGTAAACATTACAATGACCTCAACTGTAAATTCATATTGAATTCTAAAAGTTACTCCCTTCCAAAATCATATTTCTTTCACAAGTGTACTACAATTTATATGGTGGTAAATATATATGGTAGTATAACAAAACATGATTAGATCACAATGATATGGTATTCAGTATGCTATGATAGGCAATATCATGAAACAGTGGCCTGTACCTAACTCCTTAAAAGTATATCCAGGTGTCTTTTCATGCAACCAATTTTATGACAATCATTGTGACTCATATCTGATTATATTCTAGAGGTCTGTTCTACCTTTAAAGGCCCACTGCACTACTTGTACCTACTTGCGCCATCTATATAACAAACAGTGCCTAATCGGTGACCATTGGTCCCCCATGATCCTCTTTTTCTTATGTTAACTGAGAGCTGAGTTGATGAGATAACCACCTGTCCAGTGACCTTGCAGGGCGCTCTAATCCCTCCTGTAAACTACGGCAGATAAGCTTTAATACATGACTGCCGACCTTATTGAATCTGTCACCTTGAAAACCATATCATGTTAGAAACACACCTGGGAGCCTCAAAGATATATTCATGGTCGATGTTTCATTTGAGGACACCATATCTTCAAGCAGGTGATCACATGTTATTGATCCTGATGCAATATAAGTACCTAGGGCTAGAGAGTAATAGAGCTGATCAAATGTTCTCATTATGATAGCAAACTAATGACATTTGTGCAAGCCCTGTTGCTGTTGTTCTATTTTTCTAAGTGAGAGCGAGGGGGAAAAGGGGATTCCATATATGCAGCTTGGCTTTTCTTTATGCTTCTAGCATTGCTTCTGTAAGAGGATCTTTTGTTTTTACAACTCTGATTGTTTCTGTGCCACTCGTTAGCTCCTGGATCCAAATTAATTAAAAGTTGTAATGTTACAAGTACTCTATCAATATAAGTGAAATAATCCCTGCAGCATTGTGTCAGCATTTTTGTTTTATTACTTTGATTCATTGCCATTCAGTTACCTTTCGGTATCCAGACCCCAGATTTAATGCAGAATCCCAAAATAATAAATTGATTAAGGTTCTACAGTTACATGTTAGCTAAAGATACAAGTGACCAAATCCTTAAAACATCCAATTTAGAATTTTCCTTTTGGATCCATTGTTCCGTAACCCAACAGTTGCCTCTCAGAAATTAAGTAGAGGTTTTTCAGGAACTTGGAGTCTAAAAATACAAATGACAACATGACTATAATTTTTCCTCAAATCCTTGCATGACATGTTGGTGCAAATATTAGATGACAGCCATGCTTGGCTGAAATATCAAGCAACAAAGGGAGCCCTCTTGAAGAGGAAGAAGTGAACATTGCTGGCTGAATTCAATGAGTTTAATTAAGAGCCAGATTTGTTAAAATAACTACAGAGCTTTTATATGAACTTATATGAATATTTTAAGAGAGCGCACTTTAAAATCACTGAGATGCTGATATCATCAGAAGGCTGTGTACTCCAATATTTTAACACAGACTTAATGCCCTTTTGTTTCTCAGTACATAAATTTATCTGATTGGAGCTAGGAGGGAGTTTACTCATATACTTAACACAATAGTTAATGCCTTCTGGCTCCAAACAGACAATATTCACATGGGGCCTAAAACATACCCCTGGAAATAAAAAAAAAACTGAATGAGTAATTTATTGAATAATTACAGCATTCAAAATATGGATTTGACTGTGATTTGGTTAAATATTTATTTCTAAACTAGCCTCTCTAATAAGCCATTATTTTCATTACCAAATTATAATTATTTGTATTGCACTGAAAAAAATATGGCCCTCTCTTGTATTGTACAAAATGCACTTACCTGCGGATAGAAGTAGAAGCAGTAGACAATGTAAAGATGTACACCAGAATTATTGACAATTGAAGAGATGACCACGAGCGTGAAAAATTAAAAAGATAAGAAAATTAAATGTGAATCATAAAGGATTATACCAACAGCAAGAAGAACAACACTTAAAGTAGTAATAACAATGATAACGATCATCAAACAACAACAAAAATAATGATAAAAAGAAGAAAAAGAAGAGGAGAAGAAAAAGAATGAGAAGAAGAAGAAGGAAAAGAAGAAGAACAAAAAACAATACTACTATACATACTGTTACTACTACTACTACTACTACTACTACTACTACTAATCATAATAAAAATAAAAATGATATCGATAGCAATAATACATTTATAAAGTGCCTAATAAACATAACATCTGTTGAGAGCCAGAAAGGCATTAACTCAACTCAAAGTGAACACCCTTTTGGCTCTTACATAATGATAATGCAGTCCTTTAACTTGTTCTAGATCGATAATTTCACTTGCTGAGCTGCACTGATTAAAAATCAATGAACCTTGGACCACAAGCTGAGAGCCAAACCGATACGTATCATTACACACGGCCTCTACGTCTTGCTTCTCTCAAGATACTATTGTTATGGCCCATTCATACTAGAAGAAATTTGTATATAACACCTGTATAATGATATGTTGTTGAAAGAATCATTATATCATTAGATGGGGCCTCTGCATCTAGCTTCTCTCAAGATGTATGTTATACAGAGGTGATAGTCGAGCACTCAACCATCCGCCCCCTTGGGTAAATTTTTTTTTTCAAAAATAAGGATTTGTGGAAAAGGAAATGGCATCTAACAACATTCCCTCCCTTTTTGAGTAAGAAAATTGGGGGAAAATATTTAAAAATCTGGAAAAAACAAAAACATCTGGGAAAAAAATCAAGAAACTGATTATAAATCAGGTAATTATTAGGCCTGGTTATAGTCCATTCAAACTTTAAAAAAATTATACGATTTAACTTATACAAACGTCATTAAATAAATACAGAAATGTTGTATAAGCAAACTAGTTTTGAAGAGGACAGTTGACCCTACAGCTGGTCAATCTTCAGTGCGTCCTCACAATAAAGACCCAGCAAGTTACACACCATTGTATTCACAACACTGATTAGAAGTGGACCTTGATTATCAAGTTTCATTTTAAGCGATGCTAAACTTCCATTTCACTTGTACAACATTTCATTACATGATGTTTCACTTTGGGACATTCGGACTAAAAGCAACTACTGATCGTATAGCTACAGGGTGTACAAGTTTCACACAGCTATACAATGGAATTTAATGGTCTGAATGAAGCGTTAGATTTTATCTTGGAGAGATCAAGACACTAGTACGACTGGATAGTGGTTCCTGGGTTAGATTTATAGGTCTGTCTGCATGTACCTCAGACAGGATCAGATGGCACCAAGCAGTCAATTAAAACAACTGTAATGATATATGTCTAAATCTATCTTCTTCAGCACATATCAGTGACTTAAAGCTCGCAGCGATTATAGGGCCATTTTCACTGCAAGCCAAAACCACTGTTTTTTCTCACATTCAGGAGTTTTTTTTTGAAGTTGCTAGGCAACTGAACCACCCATTATTTATCAAATTGGTTTTTCCAGGCCTAGTGTATTAAAGGAGATTAGGTAACTTGAAATGGTGGATTGCTGTTGTATCACAGACATTAGTGTCACTGGCAAAATTTCAAGGTTTATTGTATACCTTTTTAACATTTATTCCTATTTCTTGATATCAAGAAATGATTTTCTGTTGTAAAGCGATGGTAATTCTTGATATCAAGAATTCAATACTTGATATCAAGAAATAGCAATAAATGTTAAAACAGCTTGTCATAAATAGGCAAAGGTGTGACTGAGGCATTACTCAGCGTAACTTCCAGATGTGGTTGCGCCCGCACAAGTCGACCTCAACCAAGCTTCCGCTTCTAAACTGCGCAAAATCTAATATTTCTTATTGTAAACAAACAACCCTCGTGAAAGGTCACAGATACTCTAAGTGCCAAGTGAGAGCATCCACACGGTCAACTTATGCTACCCAAATGTTGTATTAGCGCCTTACTCCTGGAAAAATCCAGGAGTAAATCAGTCGACGTAAATTTAGCGTAGCTAACACAGCTATCGTTCATACAGTCACTATGTCGACCTTACCATATTTACGCTGACTAGCTCTTAACCCATTGTTTACGGGAACCTGGTGGTCCCTGTGTTAAGCCTATGGGAATAAGGTAATTCAGTAGTCAACGGGTTAATACGGCCTTTATGCCGACCAATATTGCTAATGTGATACCATCTCATTGGAAATATTACCCTGTATGCCGACCAATATTGCTAACGTGATACCATCTCATTGGAAATATTACCCTGTTGACTACTTTTATTATACATACTTCTTAAAGAAAGGTTTTGCTTGAGAACTTAAAGTCTTGTCAGAGCATTGTCAGACATAGCAACAGTTATCGAATGTAAAGTGGATTCCATCAATTGACGTACATGATAGTTGAATAGGTTATTTTTGTAATGTAACCAAATTTAATGCATACATCTTTGTAAAGTGCATCAATACAAACTATTTCATTTACCTGATAAGAATAATAGTATTTCATTAGACAGAATCCAAACTGCAAACATTAGTTGTTGCCAGGTAGGGCAAGCCATAATTGTTGTCCTACCTAGCAACACTTAATATATGCAGTTTGCATTCTGACTATTGAAATTCTATTATACTTTAACGAATGAAATGATTTGTATTGAGGCATTTCACAAAGACTTATATATTGAACTTGGTTAAGTTACGAAAATGGCCTATTCAGCAGATACCACCCAGGGGTCTATTGAGAAACATGCATCATTTATTAAATACATTAATTCAGTAAACAGGTGTAATGGGTTTCAGGTTAGGTTTTTAGATTAGGGTTGGGATTAGGTATACTTTAGGGTTCAGAGTGGTGTTTCACAAAGATTCTAAGTCAAACTTAACTCTAAGTTGGACTTAAATATTATGGAGAGCCATTTGTATCCTTATAATAAAATATATTCAAAAGCAAAAATTGAAGTATTTTAGACTTTTCATAAGTTCCACATGAAGAACATGTAATCTCCCATTATAACAGAAAATATGAATGATTTGAATCAATATGTTATGTCTTTTAAAAGAACTTTTACCAAAAAAATTCAAGGATGATAATGGCCTTCCATAATTGTTAAGTCCAACTTAGAGATAAGTTCAACTTATGATCTTTGTGAAACACCCCAGGTTTGACATTATAAGAACTTGGATAATGTAAGGATATTAACTGCAGAACAAATGTTGTCACTGTATGTTTTGTACAACCTTTAAAAAGACTATTATTGTACTATGCTGTACCATTCTCTTAAAGGCCAACTACCAGCAATATACATAAATGTAATTAAACACAAACCCATTGATTTGAGGCAGATAAAGTGGGTAGAAATGATTTATAGACGGTGGTTGTCGAGTTTATAGGCACATTATGCAGACAGGATAGTGGTGCCAAGCTTTTTATTTTTTCATATCGAATGTTACAAAGTCTGTCTCAAACAGCAGGGTTGTAATTTGGTTTTGGGCAATGATTCATACATCACCGCCGGAAAATGTAAAGAACAAGGCTAACTCTTCAAATTAATGCATCTTTCTCTTCATTATATACATACAGTATTTAATTATGTTGCTTTCTCAAACTGGCACAGTATTAATAGTATAAAGATTAACTCTCTATGTGCTACTCAAATAATCCCCTGTGCCATATTGTACTTTTCATGGGATATATACAACTATATACATATATACAACTATATACATATAAACCAAAGTCTTCAAGATAATTTACCCTTTTTTACCAGTGCAAGATATATCTACACCACTGTTAATAGGGTTGTCATGGAGCTACTCAAGACCAGAAATGAGTAATTTTGCAAAGTCATTGTCGCATAAAGCGATCCTTCTGTCGGGTGCCTATTGTTTTGCAAATGCGGTATAAACTAGGAATTGTGCAGAGAGGGGAAGAAAGCAATACAAATGTTAATAGTCCATACAAGGGACCAAAATATCATGCTGAATTAAATTACTCGCAATGATATATGGGCAGTGGTTGGATGTAGACACTTTTTGGAGCTTTGTACAATCAGACATCCATTGAAGTGTAAGGCATTAAACTGTTCTTTATCAGTTGTATACGCAAATGCATGTATTCAATGAAATAGACAATTTTGGGTTGTAGTTGCCTTGATTTAGAGACCTTAGATTTTAAGCAATGTATACCAACATGATTATGGAACCAGACAATTCAAATAATGAATTGATAAAAATGAGACCAACAAATGTTGGTTGAAAACAGAGACTACAAATCATTCTTCAGGATCCACTTCACTTTGGACAACCCCCTCCCCCGCCATACAAATCAGCTGTAACGTGCGGCCACAAATTATACCAAAAAAATGATTTAGAACATGAGAGATACAATCAACCAAGTTGTTCCTAAAGAATTAATGAGTTTATGTGTTAATTACTTTGCTCTGGAGACAAGTGTTATCCTTTTGACAACTGAATGTTCTCATATCCTGTAAGCAACGGGTTAATTATATAAAACAAAGACTTTGATGTAAAAGTTAATTTAATTACTTGCAGTGATTTATTGACTGTGATTGGTTGATTTATAACATTGCACACGGGAGACGTGATTACGACATCTAGACAATTAAAGTTCTCATATGCTGAATGCATGTACAGACTTGCCTCAAGAGCATTCATTGGATGAATCCAATGTTTTATCATTCATGTCAAATAAAATAAAATGGAATGCTAAAAGCCAAAATGGCCTGAAGTCAATTAAGCATATGACTTTAATATCCTACAGTATATAGCTTTCTTGCTCTTAAAGGCAGGGCATTTTACCCACACTGCTACCACTGCTGCAATGTATTTTTTAATTTGTTCCTATTTTCACAAAGTAACAGTAGTGAGGAAAATCTGCATGCAAATTGTATGCGATTTCCATTCACTACCATCACTTTGTGAAAATAGGAACGAATTGTGCCATCTTTCGGTGAAGGTGTACAAAGAGTGATTTGAGGTTCCTGTACCAAAGCATCATCACGTGCAAGTCAAACAGTTTGTGATGCATTATGGGACATAGCTGTCGAGAAATCAGGACATTGTGAGCAGTAGATGGCAGTATAATGAAGAAGTGACAGTAGAATCCACTGCCTTTAATTGGCAGATATATTATCCTTGAACTGTAGTACAAGTTGATAAAGAGGCCTTTGACAAGTTAGGGATTCACTTTTTTCCTACTTGTTAGTTCCACTATTCTGACCTGTTCCATAATGGATACATTCAGTATTAATGTTACAGAATCAAACAGACTTAATTATGTTTTACATATTTTTAACTCCTTAAATACTGAGCCCAGAATAATCTGTGTGGAGTCTATGAGTAAAACCTGCTTTTGCCAACCACCTGTATCGGATAGCAACTACTTTTGAAAAATCAACCTAAGACAATTTAAATAGCCTTGTCTGCCACCTAATAATAAGCAAACATTACAAAGACAATTTCAATAGCCTTGTCTGTCACCTAATAATAAGCAAACATTACAAAGACATATACATAGTTCAAACATGATTTCTATGAGACATAGAATAGGGTATCGAAATTGCCCTTGAATGGATTTTTGGAAGAAAGACAACCTCTCTACAAAGACCACCTTTCCATTACCCATGAACAGAGTTTGTGATAGAAAGCTGTGTACAGAAAACCTGTACAAAAAGACCACATTCCCTGGAGTGGTGGTCATAAACAGGTGTGTCTTATTGCCAAACTTATTGCCTCTTTAAAACGACTCTTAACTACTGCACTATGTGTCCTTAATCATTAACTATTGCTGGCATTTGAGGAAAATCTATTGCAAGAGAAGCAAGCTACTGTAGGTTTCAAAACAAAGTGCTGGAAGGCTTTAAATGTCAGAAGTGATAATTACCAAGTATTCACAAGATGGTAACCAAAAATGACACACCCTCCATTAATCTGTCAGAACCTAGTACTTAAGATTACTACATGTTATATCTCATGGAGATGTTAACCCATTATTTAAGGGAACCAGGTGGATATAACCTGCCATGCAAGTAATGCATATTGTTTTCATCAAAGGATAGATACACTAAAGGTTTCAAGATTATTTCACTCTTAATCTATACAGGTGTTAAGGTGTTTTGGAGGGTTTTTTTCATGAGCTAATCACACCAGGAAATGGGTAATTTTGCTAAACTATTGTTTTGTAAAAAGCCATCCTTCCATCAAATATTTCATTTTGTTGAGTACAAAAATGCACATTTGGCAAACTAACAACCATGCAGGGAAGCGACAAAAGCAACCAGAGTGTTAATCTGTCAAAACCAAGCGCTCAATAACATGAGATGATATATCTACTGAAGATGTAAACCCACTCCCTACCGGAACCATATGGCTCCTATATCAAGCCTATGGGAATATAGAATATCAGCAGTCAGTGGGTCAACAGATTGACCTCTGCTTGAAAAGAATTCACTGAGAGTAAACAGTTTCCAAAAACACACAAGCAAGCATGCACAGCTTTAACAGTGTTTGTGCCTTTAAGTTTTCAAAGAGTTTTGAGTTCCAATTCTTTCATTGTTTGAATTGTGTGCAAAATGTATTGCATTTGAACAAACTCTAAAATATGTGTATTTTTTTTCTGTAACTATTTTTTACTCCAAACATTAAGTTCATTGATGCATTTGTTGGGTGGATCTCCTTTCCATGGCACCAAAGGGGTTAAATTGTACCCTGTAAGACTTGTATTGAAACAGGTTTATAATAATGATGCATCCCTACACCACATTTTCAATAAACATGTTCCAATGCACTTAACAATGAGAGCCATCAACACAATTTTAAAGTAAGGTTTACATTTGAGATTTTCATAATGGAGAATTTTGGTTAGTTCTTGCTGGGAGCAGCAGTTGAGAATATTCTGTCACCAACTGTGGGCAGCAACTTGGGAGATGGGTGATTCGATGATGCTGAATTACTCTAAAGAATAACCCCTGACATATTCCTTTTCATGACAAATATCATCTCTCCTTCCTTTACCCTAGAAGTAGTCTTCACCTTTAATACTTTGCCATGAAGCCGAGAATTGTGGGTATTCCTTTCCATGGTTTATTACACTCAGCAAGCAAGCGAGCCACATAATATCACTGTTATCATCGTGTCAAATTCAATCACTCTCTCCCATTCATATCAAGTAGGTTCTTCAGTGGCCATATGGTCTGTCCATACAAAGTTTTATTCCCAAATAGGATTAGCTGAACTCATTTAGAGAAATGAGATTAAAGTTGTATGTCATCTATTGGAGCCAAAACCTGTCTATTCTGGCAATGAAAATTAAACTTTCTTGAGGGAGACAAGACACAGGACCACTATACATGTAGAGAGGTGGTCACTAAGACAGGTTTGACTGTATTTTATTCAATTTCATTTCATAATATGTAACTTAGATTTAATGCTCTTCTCAAATGACTGTCTGCTTCTATGTTAAGCTACATTTGTATAAATACCCCTCTCGCTCTCAATGTCTAAAGCACATAGGAACTTACATGTAAGTCTTAAAAGACAAAAACAGTTCACCAAATCAAATCACATACATGTATCTTAATTACATGTAAGTAGCCCTTTGTTAGAAATATAATAAAGTTAATTATATTTTGATAGATTTGGCCCTTTCTGATTATACAGGGAAACAAAAAGTGATCCAATGCTTCTTTTCTCCATCTTACAAATATGATTACATGTGGCACAAGAATGTATGTTTCAAAAAAATGGATTGATTTGTGGCAATATCTATAAATATGAATGTTTTGTACCCTATATGAATTTATATAGTGGAGAAGATATAACAAAATAACCATGTAGTCAAGAGATTCTATAAAAGTGCTGTATGCAGAAAATCATCCCTGCTCTGTTGGATATTTTTTATGTCCATATAAATATTATTTTTTTTGGCTCAAGAATGACAATGCGTTTCAATAGAATCCTCCTTGAAGAAGTTTCCTTGATTGAATAACAGATAAAAACTTTGTATGGATGCACTCATCGGGCAGTGATTGAAAAAAGGGAATCATTTCTGCATTTGCATTCTTCTGGGAAACAGGAAATTATGAGGGAAGAATCCGATATGAGCTCCAATCTCTACCGCAAATGAAAATATATCTTCAGTGTCAAGTAACTTCATGCTTGGTCAATGAACTGGGTACACAGTCTATGTACCACATCATGTAATTTACCTTTTGATGAAGGCTAGGCATGAACGGGTGATTCTATTATCAATGGGGGGGGGGGATACATCACAACTTAAGGACTACTTCATGAAGTTTCATCCTCTTATTCAGAATTTAGAGGCTTTAATTGGTTACAGATATCTTTTGTTTATTTGGAGAAATGGAGAACTACATGATGTCCTATATGCTTAACTTAAATTAAATTACACTGAAAGAATTATTTTTATTTCTCATAAACACAAACTTTCACATAGTTGTTCAGAATGTATTTTTTCATGACATGAAACTTCACAAATTGCACGAATTTGATGTTGTGTAAATTGTGATTCAATTATTCTACAACATGAAACTTTTACTAACTGGATGAATTGAGAAATTCAAGACCATATCATACATGCGAAAAACATATTATTTTACAGTTTGACTAAAAATTAAAGATGGCCATGTTTAAACAGATTCAATTATTCTGCAATACTTTTACTAACTGGATGAATTGTGAAATTCAAGACCATATCATACAGGCAAAAACATATCATTTTACAGTTAGACTAAAAACCAAAGATGGACATGTTTAAACAGCTCCTCC
>BEXV01000165.1:24123-51045 GCA_003118195.1 Hemicentrotus pulcherrimus | reverse complement strand
CCCCCACCCCGTAAAGTAGAATACTACATCAACAGATCCCATGTATCTTCTATCGACTGTTAATTATTGCATTAACAGAAAAGGGTTATCTATTCATTCTACTGCCAAACCCAATTCCCTTGGGTCCACGAGACACTTGCTTCTCAGCCCCATGCTGGATAAATGGTGTAATGTTTCAACTTGATGATGATGTATGTTTGGGCTGTAACCCCCTAGGGCACTCGTGTCTTAGCCAATCTGTAAATGTACCATGAGTTATTAAAGTACGTGTGTGTCATTACTATTTACATGTATGCCTATAGCCCAGACATATTTCTTAACAACATGTGCATGGTCATTAATGTTTAAATGTTAGAGGGGAAAACATTATTGGCAAATTTTATCTGTGCATCATAATTTACCCTCCCAAATGGTTATTGGTTTCCCTCTCTAGGTCTGGTACAATTTTTAAATCATGAGATTTTCTTTTCTATATTCTTTGTCTAATGTCCATGTTTATGCTCCATACAATGGAACAAACAAGATGAAGAACGATAGCCAGTCATTATACAACACCATATGAAATCTATACAGGTCAATTGATATATGTACTACTCTGACATTATTTTAATCACAATTGCCGCTCCCATGCAAGAATGGCTAGAAAGGAAACTGCAAACTGTGGAGAGACTGTATTTCTTGCCAAGTAATCAAATAGGAGTATTTTTGTTTAACTGGCTGATGATTATTCAATATGATTATTTGCTAATGTTTGTTGGGTTTCAGAATTTGTTCATTTCCCTTTATGAATAATTACATGTATCAGACTTATGACTAATTGCAGCGTGGGTGTTTGTTCATTATACGGTTGCCATCCATCCAATTTGCACTTGGATGGTTCATGTTTCAAAGCAGGGGGCCGGGAAATTCCCACTTGCATCTTCTGCAAATTAACAGTAAATGTCAACCAAGAAAAGATTTACATTCTTCGTTTTTGCCGGATATACTTGCTTTCTTTTTCAATCCTGCTTTCTTAATCATTCTAAGTACATGTAAACATACACCTGTAAACTTCAAAAACCTTGGGAATATACAACCCTCTCAGGTTCGATTAGAAGCTATTTTCAGCAACCAGACAAGTTTCATATACAATTTGTAAAATTAAAAGAGACGGTGGCTCTAAATGCTTTTTATTGCAAAGGTTAGAAAAAGGCAATACTGAGAAAATACAAAAGGTGATGTGGTCTAGTGGATATGTCGCTTGACTGTAAATCACATTGTGGTTCGAGTCACTGCACTAATGTCCGTTGGTAATTGTTAATCTATGTTTGCCATTCTCCATCCAGGTGTACCTGGAAGGAAGAAATTCCTTGAATGCTGGAGCACCTTATCATAGCAGCAAGGCTAAAAAACTGAGTAATGATGTATTAATACTGATAAAGCTACTTACATAGGACAAATTGTTATTATAATTACCCAGTTCCATTCACTTTCTTATCAAAAACCACCTTGAATGACCAAGCTAATCACTACATGAATGTATGAGTAATTCACATATTCTTTTACTTAATAGCATATCTGTGTCACATTATATAATGATGTGTATTCTGAATAACATTCTACATCTGATTTCATGCTTTAATATCAACATGAATGTACCTTTATTACAAGTGCATGTATGAATTATTCACTTAATCTTTTACTTATTAGCATATCTGTGTCATATTATATCCTGACGTTCATACTGGAGAACAACCTGCATCTAATTTGATGCTTTGTTAACATGAGTGCACCTTCTTTACAAGTCAAGAGGTGCCAGAATATATATCACTTTCATGTACAGTAATGAAAAGGAGTTACATGAAACCAATCAAAAAATTTCATAGATTCTTGTATTTCAAAAGGTGAGACACAGTCTTCTGCGTTTGAAAGTTGGATCTCTCTGTATCTGTAGCCTGTCGAAACTAAAAAGGGAAATAAATACAAAACCTGTCTAAAGAAACGTCATATAAGGAAATCAATTTTGAAGAGGTCAATCTATATGACCTCCTCCTCCTCCTCCTCCTCCTCCTCGAGTACATTTCACCTGTGGTGTATCATATACATTCCCATGTATGTATCACAGTGCCAATATTTATCCATCCATGCATAATTCCATCTTCTGCCTGCCTACCTAAATGCTTGGATATATTGGATTTCTTTGACTTGATCATATTTGTGTTACCGGTACTACATCCCTCTCAAAATGCCTCATCAATCATCCATGTGTATATGTCTTCCATTTATTGTTGCTTTCTATGACAGAAACTAGTCATTTTGAGCAGGTAGATGCCTTTGTTAAATTCATCATAATGGTAAAGAATTACTTATTTAGCTGCTATCACAGCACTGTAAAACTCAGTGATATGAAATTTTGTTCTAGAATGTATTTATTGAATATTCTTTGGAGAATTCATGCTTTGCTTTCAAGTACATGGTTGTCAATTTCCATTATTTATGTTCTAAGTGTACATTTTACATTACATGCCTACTAGGTTTGTATCTCAATATGATTTTTTTTTTAAATCACAATGATGGTGCCAATGGAGTATGATCTAACAGGATTTAAACCACTGAAGCGTTAATCAAGGGGGAAAAAGAAAAAGAACAAAAGGAAAGAAATAAACAATTAAAATTGGTTTTTGGAACACAAAATATAATTCCATGAATAATCTTTGAAACAAAGTCTAGCATGGCAATAGAAATGTTACATATTTCCCACTAACTATAGGCAACAGACTGATCCAGGATTCTTTATGGGGTAGGGGGGGGATTCTGGAGAAATAAATTGCTGAAAAGCACAAATAAGGTGCTATATTACATTATCTTATTTATTTTTTATATTTTTGTACCCAAAGTCTCTGCCAAGCAAAAAAGTTTAAGGTTATTATGTTTCAAGCCCGTAGCCAAGCTAGTACCTACCCAAGAGTGTTTAATATCATGCATAAACATATATCATGACTGACAAAGGGGGTTTCAAACATTCCACCCTTACAAAAAATAATCATAATAGTTAAATATTAAATTTCATTTATGCGAAATCTTTACCCCAGAAAAGCATCAACTTATCTATGCAATTCGTTTTCTGACAACTATACAGTACAAAGGAAAAGTGCAGGAGAATGAAATGCTTTATCATCATACACCTAGAAAGGAAGGTTCCATGGACTTGAATACATTTACTTTAAAAAAAAAGACTTCTAATAGTACGTCACGTTATCAATAAAATGGCCTGTGAAAGGCTGCGATATGTTGTGCTGAGTAACTGTACATTATTCTTGCTTTATACCTCTCTCATACATGTTGGTGGGGAATCTTGTAGATTAATGGGCAAGAATAAAATAAATCTCTCAGAGTTAGTAATGTTATTTCTTGGCGTGAGGTTTCATTCAAGTCAAGTATTTTATCAGGAATTGAGCCTTTTGCCTCTCTGGATAATAAGCCATTTCATAAATACTATCTGCGCATTTCTGATAAAATTGTAAAACCCACCGACAGGAATACGTGCTCATGTTATGTAATCATTATTCATGTGTGCACCTACGGTACATTCTATAATACAAGAGGGCAAAAAAAAAAAAGCTTTTCATGAAGCACATACACCCTGTACATGACTTTGACATTGATTATTCTAATATACACAAAGTGGGACTTCTCCACAAGTAAAACATTTGACCCATGTGTTAACTACAAAATGGTCTTTCGCAATTACTTTTAAGCGTAAACTGCAATATGCAAAGTCACTGCACCTGCAAAGAAGCTGATGAACTTGGTTTCATCAATTAGGCTAATTGGCTTGTACTATATGTAGTACTAGGTCTATGCATTGCATCTGCTCTTCATTTGTTCTCTCTCTCTATCTTCCTTTATTTTTTATTTCTATATTATTCTTGTTGCTCTCCTTTTAATCTCACTGTCTTAATTTCTTTCTCTCTTTCTCATTCTCATTTTCAAGCTAAGGGTGCTCACAAGTCAAGTCCCTAATTAGGAATGAATCTTTTTGCCTCTCTGGATAATTGCAATTACTTTGAAGCGTACACTGCTATATGCAAAGTCACTGCACCTGCAAAGCATAGTTGATGAGCTTGGCTTTATCAATTAGGCTAATTGGCTTGGAATAGATGTAGGTATATGCGTTGTATCTGCTTTTCATTTATTTCTCCCAGTCTCTCTCTCTTTCTCTCTCCCTTCCCTTTACTCTTCTTTATCATTGTGTTTACTTTTGTTTGATCTCTCTTTCTTTCTCACTCTCCCATTCCCCCCTCTCTCTCTCTCTCTCCCTTCCACTCTCTCCCTTCCTTCACTTTCTTCCTATTTATCTTTTATATCATTCTGTTTGCTCTCTTTCTATATCTTTCTTTCAGTTCAAAATACTTTGGGCAGTAGCAATTCTCGAAGAGTAATTTATTTTGGGGTTGGGGGGGGGGTGGCTTTGGGTTGTGGGAGCCTAGGTGTTCTTGCATGAATTTTCTTCATATGCCTCACTCAATCATTTCGGAGAGGCTTGAAGAAAGCTTTGTTCCAACAAAAGAAGAGAAACCATTCAAAACTAGCAACATTAGGTAAAAAGATCCCAACCCTTTTCAAATAAACCAGCTACATGATAATGTCAGCATTAGAAAGTCCTGCCCATTTTCTATATACCTTAGCACCCACTACACCCTTGACAGATCTGTAACATTACAGCATAGATTTCCACTAATATCACCAACAGCTGATATATTCCAATCTCACATAAGGCAAATACTAGTCATATGCACAACCCTCATACTGTGTAGTAGCAACGAGATTGTGCTTGTTTGCACCGTTGCCTGGCAACCCAGTCCTCGTGCCCAATTCTCCATTTAGCCAATCACATCCGCCGCAACCCCAGTTATTAGGCTTGCAGTCGATATTCAACCTTTACAGGAAATCTGTCCCCATGGATCCATCTAATGATGTGAATAGCAATGATGATGAGGAGGATGAAAGGGCGAAAGTCTGTATCTCATGGCGCTTTATCAACATAATCACGGTACGCACTTTGTTAATTACCAGTATAGTGCAGTGTCTGCCATGTAAAGGTTGAGTCTGCAATTGAAGTGTAAGGGTCAACACAAGATGTGTACATGTATACAATATTACACCTGCGCAGATTAAACTCATATAATAGTTGTAAAGAGCTAGAAGGGTGATAACTCATATAATAATAATAATAATAATAATAATAATAATAATAGCCTACTCCCAATTTTATTAAACGAAACGGAAATTCTTTGTGCCCAATTGATCGTGAGCCCGGCAGCCACTGAGCAGCGCCAGATCGACGTTGCTCTATCTCTTATTGTTGAACGCCAAACAAGGTAGCAACAACTCCCATCTTTTAACGTCTTTTGGTATGACGCGGCCGGGGTTCGAACCCACGACCTCCCGGTTGTGAGGCGGATGCTCTACTGACTGAGCCATACAGGAATTAACACCTTAAATTCTGGCTCTCAATGAACAGAATATTAAGGCTTGTTCAGATATGGCGCAGTATCAAGCTCAGCAAAAAAGCTGTCACAGTTTTTACTGTGAAAATGAATGGCAACAGCGTACAACAAAGAACTTGTATATATTCGCTTAGCTCTGTGTATTACACTTTCATTAATTAAAAAAAGATCTGTCATGGCTTTGCAGTGTCATATCTGAACGAGCCTCTAGGCTATGAAGAGGATTTCAAACATTACTATGGGGTGTGTCTGTCTCATCTGTTTAAAGTCCATGCAGGCTTAAATTCAAGTCAATAGATAATCTTCAGTAACACTTTCTTCATATTGATTTTTGTATTCTGTGGTTCATTGCACAAACCTACTTTGAACCTGAATAAGTTCATGGATTAGGTTACGATAATTGCAATTGTTCCTTTTCAAATTTGTGAATTGCTATAAGTTCTTTGAAATTAAAAAATAAATAAAACAACTTGAAATAATATGGCTATAGTGGTAAAAAAATACACTTACCTGTAGATTGACACCAATGAAGTAGTGTTGATATCATTAAAAGATACAAAGATCGGCCGTCCAAGAAGAAGACAACCACAAACATGAAAACAAAGGAAAGATAAGAAAATCATTAAGAAAAATTATCACACAAACTATGAATGATTGTAAATGTTGATCAAAGACATTTATAATTCATTAGCAACCTTAAAGTTTTTTGTTTGTCTGTCTTTTAGTACGTTAAGTTCAAATTTACAAATCAGTTCAAATCAATGCTATAGGCCGGAGCAGTTCTCAAGGAGCATTTTTTTAGAGAGGGGGCTTTGGAGCCTAGAGGTTCTTACGTTAATTGTCTACATAAATATATGCCTTGCCTAAAAATCTGGAGGAGGCTTAACGAAAGATTTTGTTCCAACAAAACAAATTTTAATCAAATTCAATTCAATTTCATTGCATTTTCCATTATCTAACCACCTCCACAAAATATTTCAAAATCATAACTAAAACCCTAAAACAACATTTGCTTGTTATTTCAACAATGATTGTTTTCCAGGCTATAAACTAAAAATCATTCATTTTATCAAGGTCCTCAAGCCCACCTACAAATGCTCTTATAAGTTCAAGGAAAATTTAATCTGCATGCCATAAACTACATTTCAAAATGTTTTTTCAAGAGTTCTAAGAAATTTTTTATCCACATAATATGCAGTTAAAAAATCAATAATTTTCCAGCTTGTCTGAACCATAAAATTTAGGCCAAGGTTATAAATACATGAGTTAGCAAATTTCTATCTTTCTATCTCTGTCTCTCTGTCTGTCTCTCTCTCTGTGTCTGTCTCTGTCTGTATCTGTCTGTGTCTGTCTCTCCCTCCTCTCACTTGCTCCCAAACTGTCGCACCCTCACCCTCCACCCACCACACCCCTATCTCTAGCTTTCCTTTCTACAATGTTGGGGGGGGGGGTTGAAGGGGATAGGAAATATAAAATAATAGTTCCCAAGTCTTGTACAGATCATCACGTGAGAGCCAAGAGCTTATACCAATGCCTATAGAACAAACAGAATGGTCCCTGTATTAAAGCCTATGGTAATGAGAGAATTTGGTAGTCATTGGGTTAATTTTGGTAAATTTTTACGAGTCAGTGCAGGTGTGGTTCTGAGCAGACAATGTAAAGGTAATCATGAACAAATGCTTCAGGCTCCTCTAGATGCAAGTAATAATCAGTCAACATATTCTATCAATAATAGATATCAATTTCATTTTAATGTTGATTCATCCAAGTATTGGCAGTGTTTGGCAGTATAGATCGCTCTTTCAAGAAATGCATTTTTTTCTAAATGTTTGGGGGACTCCCTTCCTCAGGGATAACCATGCTTGACAGTGATCAGAATGTTTACAAAAACAAAGACTTTTGGACTACACAAAGGGGAAATCCCCATTCTTTTGGATTAACTAGGTTGTAGGATTGCTGTTGTCGGACTGTGGATCACATTGTTTATTGTTCAAGTTCCGCCGCTGCAAAAATGTCCTTTGGCAAGACATTAATCTACATTTACCACTCTCCACCCAGGTGAAGCAATGGAACACAGAGGAAGAAATTCCTCCTTTAGCACCTTATCATGGCAGCTCAGCTATGAAGCTGGGGTAATATTCTGATACTTTATATAAAGCATATATGAGCATTCCCTTACATATAAGTTTTTTTTTTAATACTTTGAATTTCATTTTCCAACAATATTTTTACAGAATATAGAATCGTTGCTATTAGAAGCAGGACACTCTTTTACTGGAGTTTGAGAATACGGTAATAGACTGGTGGTTAGGGTTGTTATTGTGTTTAGATTGTGTTCAGGTTTTGGATTGTGGTTTAGAGGTATCGAGTCTGGTCCAGCATTAAAAAACAGGGTGGAAAGAGAAAAAGGGAAATGAAGACGAATAGTTAAGAATAAGAAAAGGAGATGACCGCTATCTCTCGATTCGTAGCCAATGAAGAGATTAATAAGCCTATAGAAATAAGAGAATCCAATAGATAATGGGTTTATTGAAAGACAGTGAACATTCAATATTCTACCTACAGGTATCCTTCATTGGTCCTCATAGGCCTAAAAGTTTCCCCTTTCACTCTCCCTCTCTAGTTACCCCAAAATGGTTGCTCTTCTCTTATCCTCTCTAGTTACAGGACGGATGAGCGTTTTACGCTAGGAAGGCGGAAAGGTCATGTGTCCATTTAGGCAACACATGGGGCAGCCGTCCGTCGAAGACAGATGTAGTGAGAATCTCTGGCTTAGGGTGGCTGTAAGCAGTTCATTGTCCAAGCGCTTAAAGTATGCAAGCATGTCTGTGCCCGAAAGGTGTACTACATTTGTCTCCAATTAAAAGCGTTTTTGTTTAAAGATAACGTTATTCTTCAATAAAAATGTTTACAATTTTCTGTTTGCAGCCATTTATATTTGTATATTACTGCATTAGTAATTCCAGAGTGAACTGGGTGCTAATTAAGCTCGTCTAACTCTCAGCACGAAACACATTATATCACATGTTGGAATGTCAACAATACAGCTCTTTTAACGCTAAATTCACATGTAATATATCTTTCACATTCACCATTTCAGCAGGAATGATGTGCAGAAGCAAGGGAATAACACTCAAATGTAATATTAACTGGTGAGAGCTATAAGGAAGTGTCTCCATGTTAAATGCCCTTTTAGCTCTCGATAGATAATATAAGAAGCATTATTTGAAATTCTACAACTATAGCCGTGTTCACACGATGGCAATTGTGACCGTCTGAACGATAGTCGTGTTATAGCTACGCCGATCTTTGCGCCTACTGATTTACTCATGGATTTTTCCAGGAGTAACACGCTAACATGACTAGAGGGTAACATAAGTTGACCGTGTTGATGCTTTTACTTGGCACTCGGAGTATCTGTTACCATTCACGAGGGTTGTTGTTTACAATCAAAAATAAAAATGAGTTTTTGCGCAGTTTAGATGTGGAAGCCGGGTAGAAGTCTACTAGTGCGGGCGCCACCAATTTCCAAAGTTACGCTGATTTTGGTGGAGAGCCGTGTAAACTTAATTATTGTGGAAGTTGGTCTGAGTAAGAGCGTATGGACAAGTAATGGTGTAAGTCAAATATTTATAGAATATTTATTGCTGCAGGGCTAAACTTACGCCGACTAGTTAGGACAGCTCCATCTGAAAATGGCTATTGTAGTTGAGGGGAAAAAGTCATTTACAGTCCTCGCATTCTTCATTTCAGCAAATATGAAGTAGAGAAGCGAAAAATATCTTCCTCTGAAAACCAACAGGCATAACTACCGGTATGTAAAGTGCATCGGGTAATGCCCTTCTGGCTCTCAGCAGATGTTATGCTAAATTTAAAAAGGTCCATAATGCAAGATGGATGCCTGCCACACAGGGACAATAGATTCTGAATAATGCAGCTTTTTAATATCACCCATCTAATTCATCTTGTCTAGTCATTCATCAAATTCATAATCGTGTTGAGTAGGATTCCGTTATACCCCCTGACAATAAAACTTGACTGTCTTACTTGTCAAGGGACCTTCTCATTCCTCTATCTCTTGTTATCCAGCTTCTTCTTTCCTTCTCATTTTCTTTCACCCCTTCCTCTCCAAACCCTTCCACCCCTTCCTCTCTCTCTCTCTCTCTCTCTCTCTCTCTCTCTCTTCCTTTATACTCTATCCTCTTTGCTCCATCACATGAAAAAGAAACTATAAACAGCACAAACCATAAATATTCAACTACAGTTGCCACAGGCTAACTTTCTATTTGGGAATAAAAATTACAATACAATGCATTACAACTAGTAACAACAGGCTGTACATTCAGAACCACCTACAGTTCACTGACAATACATTTACAATATTTATTTTTTTGGCAACAGTTTGTACAGCTGAAGCTACACACATATCATGAAAGGACAAACTAAAAAGCATATTTATTCTTTTAATTAAATTGCTGTTCATTGTTCATGAATATCGCTTTAACATAAAGGTATTATCAAGTAAAATGTTCATTCAAAAGTTGATGTGGGACACAAGTTCATCAGAAATTGATCAATATAAATTATTTCATTCATAATTGAAAAGGTTTTGTCTTTTGCCTCTTATCATCTTCAAGCCTTGTCAGTGTTTATATGAAGTTGTTACAAATAATATCTTAAAACAATATATACACTACCAGTATTCTATCACTTCATAATCAGGTTTTTTATTCTAAAATATTTGACTTCCTATTTTGGCATTAAAATTTCAATAATATGGCATTCATAGACATTCAAATGGCCCAATTACAGTTTTAAACTTTCAGTTATTGATCCCTCAAAGTTTTAAACAATGCCGACTGACAATGCTCGTTCACACAAAACTGAAATAACGACTTGAAGTTTAAAACTATGAGCTGAGCAAGCAGTCATTGAGGTCAACTGTAACTACTTTACATGCTGATGAAACTTTGAGTTTGGAACCCCCAGCCCCACCCCCTCCCTCTCATAGTTTTTGTGTTTACTATATATCGGTCATAGTTTAAACTTCTAAAATCATACATAAGCATAATTACATTTGAATGATCTTTAACTAAAAACAAGATGACATCGAAGTTTAAAACCACAAACTAACTACAAGATTATATTCTTTTATGTGAACCTAGGTTATTAGTGTATTGTCTTTCCTTGAGCAAAATAACAAGGCAATGACATGTACATTTATTTGGCTTCAAGCCTCTGCCCTCATGTCTAAGCCAGCTTCAATAATTGTTGACCATGTCAAGTATCATGCTCAGAATGACTTCCAATAAACCTCCAAGGTAAAAGGAAAAGTTCAACATGAGAATGCATTCATCAAAAGTGCATCAAAAAATGTTATTTGACCTGTATTTAGGTAGTAGAATATTCATTGCATATCATTTTTGTTTCATTCTATTCTCATATAATCACTTTACCTGTAATTATATTGTAGAATGTTTACTTCATTTTTGCTTTCAAATAAATGTGTGTTGCTTTTATTATTACTATTATTGTTCTAATTACTATTGTTATGATGATCATCATAATCATCATTATCATGTATTATCAAAATGAGATACATGTAATTTGATAATTATAATTTACATCACAACTTTTATTTGGAAAAGACAAAGAAATTATCATCCGACTATGTCATAAATTTTCAAGATATTTTGACAATGTATTCATCTTTCCAAACTCATTTCAAATGTCCTGGCCAGGAACTCCACTCCTCCACTCCTAAATATTCCACATCAGGCAACCAACTAAAATGAGAGCACTACGCCAGGGAAGAGGGCGCCCTAACACATGAATTTACACGAGTTACTAATAAAAACCTTTCATGCTCTCAACCTGATATACACAAAAGCTATCTCAGCAGAAATAATCGGTTTTGATTTTCCTTCATGCATGTATGCAGTCGCTCCACTTTACCATTAATTAACTAATTATGTTGCGCTAACACATATCATGCTCTGATTGGTGCTCTAGGTCACATGACCATTCATAGATAATCACTCTATTGCCAACATGATGCAACAAAGAGTAAACAAATGGTTGCTCTAGCGACTAGCATGCCGCAAGCCATCCTTGGATTTAATATATGAGGGGTGCATTGTTACAAGACAAAGGGCTTAGCGTCATTTCCAATTTCCTACAGTTATTATTGTAGAGACGGAATTCTAGCAAGAGTAAATATATACACACTGTCTGCAACTGTGATTACATACTGGTAGCTGCGTGGTCATAATCGCAGAAAATATGTACAGGCCATTCCAACCGTATTACCTAATTAAGACTGTGGATTGCGACATGAATAAGCATCAGATATCATCTGTGGTTATAGTATCCTGTACTATATTCTATGTAAAACCTGTAAAATAATAATAATAATAATAATAATTACTTGATTGTGTAAAAAATTATTCATTTAAACATATTGATGAATGATAATTGTAATTTACCATGGCAGTTGGTCTGAAAGTTATTAGTTGATTTTTTTTAAATATTGTATAACTGTACCAGGCATATGTTTATTTCTTATTCTACCCTTTCTCTCTTACCTTTCTTAATGTTAGTGATATGTGCTATTGTGCTATATAAGCGACGTTCATCATCATTATTATGATTATTGATATTATCATTAATAATGTTCTGTCAAAAGACAGGTTGTGTGACCTATCCATTTCTCCAATAACTGCTTCTCTCTAAATGATACAATCTTTTAGTCAACTGTTTAATTTCTCTGTAATTTTCATGTAATACTCTACTTCCTCCAATGATATCATTACAAGGTCTTTCTTTTGTCTTCTTCTGATTAGATTTGGATTTTGAGGATATTTTTAGTTTTCATCCAGTCAGAGAAAATGCCATATTTGGTTTGGAATATTTGAACAGTTTTCTAGAATATGACGGTGTTTATCATTTTGGTTGCTACATGTATCTTCACCTCTCTACAATGTCGCCTCATTGGCTACGTTTGCCATTATGCATGAAACAAAAGGCACCCATTGACAATACGATTGCTTTGGGCAACACAATGGTTTTGCAAAATTACTCATTTCTGGGATTGATTAGCTCCATGGCTACCGGATTAATCTTGCACTAGAAACAGTTAAATAATCTGGAGGCCTTCAATTATATTTATTCCATGGTTAATACAAGCTAGCAAAGTGAGAGTATTTTTGTGGCATATAAGGAGTTAAAAGAGCAATATATCTTTTTAAGGGGACATTCCTACTGGTAGTCCTATTCTTCCAATTTGACTTAATTCACATGAGAACCTCACAAATTATTTTCACCTTTACTAGAGCTCAACTTTCTCTTTCACTGTGGCATAACCGAAATAAGGTGAACCGTATAACAAGCAAAGAGGAGACTTGAGGTAGCAGCACTAAAGACCTCCGGAGGCATGAAGTATTCATGTTGTAACACATTCATGTTGGAATTCAAATATGCAATTCCCAATCGTTCTGACCTTTTCCTATCATGAGCACAACGCCTTCTGAATTCTGATAACGGTGATCAGACATTATGCTTCATCGATATTAGCTTCAGGCTTTACTTTGTCACAGTTAGAGTTTATGTTGCTACTGCACTTTCTTTTAGGATTAGGACTGTTGTCGTGATTAGGTTTAGGGTTAGGTTCAACACTTTTGTTGCCTTTCTCCACCTCCCTGCATAGTTGCTCGTTTGCCAAACATGTATAAGCACCAATCATAAGGGCAGGGTTGCTTTGACAATCTACCCTAATTACCCATTTGTGGTCTTAACAAGACAACCCTTTTAATACCGGTATAGATTACTCTCCTGCAGGAAATAGTTAAATCAGCATGAAGCCTTTGGTATCAAATTATTTGGCACGGCTAGGGAGACCGGTTTTGTTGCATATAAGTTAAAATAAGGGTTAGGGATGTGATTAGTTATTTCAGGTTTCAGTTTAGGGTCGGGGTTAGCAATAATGTAAGGGCTAATGTTGATTCTACATGTATGGTTGAAGTGACAAGTATGAATTTAGTTTGCGGACATGGAACCTTGATTACTGCTCAGTTGTACAACACTTGCTCATGCGACAAAATGCTCCATGGTTAATTTTCTACCCAAACCTGATCGTACATATTTGATGAAATTAAGCCCAAAGCAATTGTCAGATAACCTCAATCAACCGGAGAGCATACCCTGGTCCTATCCTTCTGTTTAAATTCCATTTCTCATTATCTCTTAGTGTGGACAGAAAGAGCTTTCGACTGATGAGCTTGGTCAGCCGTGGACAAAAATAGATTAAGTGCGATGCAATAAAATTATAATTTATATTTCTTTAGATTTTATTTGTCATGGACGAAAATAGAATAAGTGTGAGGCAGATAAATTAGACTGTACTTTTCTCCTATATTTTATAATGATGGACTCAGAGAAATCTTTGATAATCTGAAAATTAAGGATTGATATTGATTTTCTATGATTTTGCTGTGACTTAATCTTGGCCTGGAAATGTGTTTTCTTCAATAGACCAGTTGACTAATTTCATGCATAACTTTTGAACAAAGATTTTATTTTCTTAACAACCACATGTATAAAGCTTGCCGGAGGCTCACCAAACTTATTCAAAACTTATGTATGTAAAGTGGATTCCCTCTATCAAGATGCCAATATGCACAGCAGGTGAATGGAATAGCTGGTAACCGGTTGTAAAGGAGACGATTAACATGCATAAATTGAAATACATCAGAAAATATGCACTTTTCACACCACTGATATGACTCTTTTTTAAATCGCTGAATCACTGACCTTAAATAAATAACCTTTGATTAGCTGAAGCAGGCATTAAAATGTATCTACATCTACTTTAGATTTTGGACAAAAATCATTACTTATCCCTGCATGGAAATATGTTATTGAATTCCCATGACTTCTCCAGGTTTTTCATGACCTCATGAATCCCAATTAATTTGCTTTGAATCAATAATCCTACAACAGGTCATTCGGGCAATATGTTGTATCCACATCTTCAGATTGCATCTGACTACTATATGTAATGTCCTTTATCAAGACATTGGTTTCTTTGCCCTCCCATACCCAGGAGAAAAAATAAGGATCTGGTATGATGTCCCAAGCCATTGGCCCACTTAATGCAATTGCCTTATAACTGTGTCCTCACTTTAAAAAGACCATGCTCAAATACTCGCAAGGATAATACATGTAGATTATGCTCTGGAAGGTTCTAAAAGAGTCTGTAAGATGATGAGTAAGATGAAGAGATTCATAACAATCAATTCAAGGGATACCCATTCTTACAACTGCAAAGGCAAGCCCACAAAATAAGATACCTAACCACTTCTAAAATTGTAGTTTTAAAAAGAATAAAGAATAAATATGTACATGTGTACATGTAAATAAATAGATTTTAAAAAATAAACAAACAAAAACATGTACACCACAATCTCAATCTCAACTCTTTCTTTTCAGGCAATGGTTACCATTATATGGACATGCATGTACTGTACCTTCCCTCTGACTTTATAAGACAATGGCAAAAACAAGTAATATCTGACCACTTCTAAATTGTACAATTTTACATTTTTTTAAAGATGAATGTACATTTTGCATTCTCATTTTCCGAATTCTTCTTTCAGTCAGAAATTAGAGCAGTGCATGGCAGCTTGTCTTAGAAATTACTTTCATCAGAAAAATTAGTGAAACCGACAAAAACTGAGCGTTGTCATCCCTTCACTTCTATGACTTCATTAGAAGTGTGCATTCCTATAACACGAAATACATATAGACTTTAATCTGCACTTTGTAAGCTCTCTTTTCAGTCAAACATTACCAAAGGCATAATGTCTCTAACATCTAAAAAGGTAATGAAATTCACAAAAGGTGTAGTGAAAGCCATGAAAGCCGACCACTTCTAAAGTAACCCTTCTGCCTGGATTTGTAATGATAATAATGGGCTTTGGGCAGGGATTATAGAGATGTCATTATCTACCTACAGGTACCTTGATCAGGTACTAGGCCTACTATTCAGGATGTAGCTTAAAAGCAGGTAATGTATTATTATCATTTACAAGGAATGTATTCCTACTGTAAATATCCACATAACGACTTCATCCTAGTCAAAGGTAGATATACAGGTGTATAGATTAGAATATTGAAAGAAAAACAACTTTTCCACTGCTCCTGCATGAAGTGTGCATGTATCTATGATACATTTGGGCTGAGAGATACACATGTACATGTATGTGTACGAGGGATGTAAAACAAATCCTCTTTGATAATTTTTTGATCTGGGACGTGATACGAAACTCCCAAATGGAAGTTGGACCAGAAAAAGGTTGGCAATCGCTGATCTAGTAGACTATAAACTCCCCCACCCCCCCCCACCCCCCCTTGGCTTAGCCCAATTTATGCCCCTGTCAATGAACAGACCATATACCCGCCTAGGATGAGAATACACCTGCATCAAAAGTGGAGCTTCTATGGATGTTAATGGGAGGATGGACCCCTTTTTCCAGTCCCCTACAGGAAGGCCTACATGATAATACCCTAAACCTAACCTAACCCTATACCAGGTGCGTTTCACTGAAGTAAATACATGTATAGTAATCCCTTGGTATACTTGGTTTGTTACCCTCCTAAATAATCCAAAATGAAGTTTCAACTGGAGATTACACTGAGTCTTTGAATAGAGTTCTTCGACAACGATTTATACACCCAACCCTTATGCATGATAACAAATATTTCTATATCGTACATATTGTTGCTTGAAATTAATGTTTGGAGTGAGTTATTACTGATACCAAACAACCGCTCATATGGTATTCTTTTGACAATGACTGTACATCTATATGTACACACTGAAAATATCTCTACAATGTACATTTGTGTTGACAACAAAATTAAAGTTTTTGGAGTGAGTTATTACAAAACAACAGCTCATATAGCATTCTTTTGAAAATGATGTACAACTATAAGTGCAAAATGAAAATATCTCTGCATTGTACATTGCTGAAAATGACAAAAAAATATAAATATTTTAGATGAACTATTAGCAAGCAACAGCTCCTGTCTCTCATGTTATTTTATAACTTATTTATACCTGTGTTTTTTTTTCTTCAAAATGCACAAAATGAATTTCCAGTAAAAAAAAGGAGCTGTGAGCAAAAGAGCTCTTAAACATACTCGCCTGTGTGTTATAACATACAAAAATATGAAGGGCAGTCTGGTCACATATGTTTAAAAATCTACGTTTAGCCTGGCATATATGTGAAAGAGCCTTTAAGGTACATTATGGAAGAGACGTGCAGTATAAAAGCACCAGAGTATTACATTACAAGCTTGAATGAAAGGTGGAACAATGAATTGAGAACACGTATATGCAGTTGTCAATTTTGGCTGTCAGGAAACCCACTTTGGGGCAGCTGTATGCGAGAGGTCTATTTCCGTTCACAACGTTAGGGGTAAAATAAAAGTGAGGAATTGGTGTGGGGAGAAGAGGCAGATAGCTAGAGAAGACAAAAGTTATGAGATAGATGAAAATGTCAGACAGAGATGTAAAACAGAGATGTAAAACAGAGCTTGCGATGCAAATCTTATTCAACACTCTTCATAAAAACATATACATGTATACATGTAGATAATAACCAGCTAAACCGCTCATATTAAAAATATGTCTCATATCTGATATTGAACAGAAAACTTACACCATTAAATAGGGAATCCAACCCGTATAATAAGATAATATTCATGAAAGCACACAAATTATGTATACAGAATGATGAAAGTTGGAAATACACCAGACCAATAATGAGAAAGTTATGTTTGAAATATGATATCATCAAGTCTATATGCGAATCTCAAATTTGAAGCTTGGTCAGTGGACTGTGATGAACATGTAGCTGCGGATAACTATCTTGCTCGGCATGTACAGCAATATGTCTAAGTGCCTTCCCCCTCTGGGCACTACCCAAAATAGACACTGTATGATGGATAGAAAATTACTATAGACCAAGAGAATGCACCCTCCAGAGTCATAATTCTTTGAAAATTTGAATTTTAGTCATGTTGGGTGTTTGAACAAATTGGAATGTTGTCCTCCACTACATCACAGAGACATTATTGATTCAGTCAATTTGAAGAGCTCATACCTTGAGTGATTACAACTTTTAAAAATTCATTATCTTCTTGTTTTTGTCTGATTACATTCAACCTTTCATTAGTCTACTTCCCTGATTTTGTTGGCTCTCATCAAGAGTAGCTATCAATGTTGGATTTCCCATTATAAGTTTTTGTGCCACTTGATTTAAATGCAGCCTCATCAATCAACTTCAACATCCTTTAAAGAAAAAGCACTCAGAAATTATGAGCAATTACCAACTCTATAAAATACATTTACATGAACAAAATGTTACCACTAATTTATCAGGTACATGTATTTGTAAAACAAGATATCTTGATGGCTTTTAAAGTAATGTCATTTGCTTTTTTATGAGGCCATACCAATCCCCCCTCAATCTTCCCAAAAGCATTCACAAAATTAATGGCAATAGCGCAACATCCATTCCAACCAATATACATTCATATAACCTGTACATATATTCTGAGCATTGATTTAAAACCAGTCAAAGGTAAAGCTTAACATCAAAATGGCTTTAAAAATTGATTTATTTATTTGCTTCACACAGCCTATCCCATCTCTCAATCCCGAAGAAATAAAATGCATTCAGAAATTGGAAGACAGAACAGCAATATCAATGCTACAAAGTATGTAATATATAAACATCTAGGCCATTTATCTGTCGAGCAAAACATCATAATGGCTTTGAAAATCAATGATAACGTTAGCTTTCATATCAGCAAATCTGACTTTCCATTCCCTTTTAATAGAGAACATGCATTCACAAAATCAGGGGCAGAGATTAAGGGGCATCACCTGCACACATTATCTTCCTCTAAGGCCCGGTCACACAGAGAGGAACACACGGCCAGCGCATGGGAAATTAGCAATTTTGGAAAAGCTAGCGAGCTGACACAAAATGCACAGCGTGTAGCTAGCGCGCTGTGCGCACACAGGTCGTGTGCCCCGCGTATGTCTGGCACTGGTCTAGCGCGCTCAATGCACGTCTGGCGTGCTTTTGGCGTGTACATTCATGCATCGAGCTCCGTGCACACTTTTGAGCATGCTCAAAAAATCTCGACGCACACAGCAAATGACGACGAATGCATAGCGCTGGTCCAACGTTGGTCCATCGCGCTCGACGAAGGAGTAACGAGTGATGACGCATGCCTTGCGAACGACAACGCACTGGCCAAAATTGGAAATTTCCCATGCGCCGGCCGTGCCTCCCGCATGCGTCCCCTCTGTGTGACCGGGCCTTTACATATGGATGGTAGTCATTCAAATCAATGTATTGTCTGCCAAGAGCAAGAAGGACAATTACTCATATACTTTACTTTGAGTGAAGGCCCTTTTACATGTAAATCTACAACACATGTAGCTCTATTATTAAAGTAAATGACTAAATGGCTTCGTAAATCAATGCTATCATTTACTTTAACGAAGAATTGGCCATCACATCCCCATTCCCCATTCAAACAACAGGCATCAGAGGAAAGGAAACGGGTCGTCTTCAAGGATAAACTGCAATTTATATCACTACATCAATCTGCCCCAGAATTACTTAAATGGCCGCTGCTTGTATAGTATCCACTTAAACAGGGCGAAGGGGTTTTGAGCACCATGAAGCAACAATATATAGACTAATCAACGAGATAAGGTTGTGAATGCTGAGGTGCTTCAAAACTTGGTCTCTGTGAAGCATATTTTCCTCAGGGAATAGACGGCTTTCTGGCGGGACAACGTATCAATTTGAGTCATCCGCATGCTTCAACGGTTTAGGTGTTATAATATAGAGGTCTTTGAATAGTGTGCAATGCATTGGCTTATGACATGCATTGGCTTATGACATGCATGGTTCTTATATCGGGAAGGTCCCAAAATTGATTTCTATGTAACATATCGATTCATAATGCTGAATAATTATGATCATATTAGGAAGGTCTCAAAATCGATTTGTATGTTACACATCGATTCATAATTATGATATTTGGAAGGCCTCAAAATTGATCTGCATGTTACAAATCAATTCCTAATTTTGAATATATAATTGTGATCACATCTGGAAGGTCTCAAAAATTGTTTTGTACGTTACCTATCAATTCATAATTCCAAATGATTATGATCACAACATTAATTGTTGTTAATGAATTTGTAACCCTTTCTTTGCCAAAATGTTAAAAAAATACTGCATTGCTGTAGCTATATAGTTCCCTAAAAGAATAAATTGTTTCATGGTCAAACGGTGATTTGATTAAATTAATTGGTCTATCAAGTTAATCTTAAATGAAACTGAATTTCAAACGGGACTGGCCTGATCTACTGAAATTAACTAAATTTCANTAGGATTTAAGACTGTGATCTAAACCAGCATCATGTGTTTGTCAACCTTGGATAAGGATGATATAACCTGACATGTACCTCTCAGCTTTATTTTGTTTTTGTTTTGCCCAAAATCGACATGTCAAGTTTTTTTTTCCAGTGTATTCAGATGATCAAACATAGATTTTCGTTCTACACCTGCGCTCTGCTGCACAGGATAAGACTCTTATGTTATAGAACCAGTACAATTTTTGTCATGTGACATTTTGCTGCAGACAGAATAAAACATTAGCAAGATGTAAGAGAGATATAAGTGTGGCTTACTGCAAGGATAAAGAGATAAATAATGTAAATTACAAAGATGACAGGCTCAATAAAGAGGATTCACTAGAAGAAAAAAGGAGCAGCCCCATATGTATAAAGAATATTATTGTTATACTCCTGTAGTAATAATCTTGAATCTCTCTCTCCCTCTTCATGTTTCCCATCTCTCTCTTCATCTCTCTCCCCCTCTCTTTCCTTATCCCATTCTCTCTCCCCATATTATATATCTTTGCCGTTTATCTACCCCTCTCAATTTCTATTTCTTTACCCCCTTTGTCCCCTCCACCTCATCCTCACCCCCTCTAAATATCTATCTCTCTCTCTCTCTCTCCTCCATCTTCTTCTTCTTCTACTTCTCTTTCTTCCTCTTCTTCTTCTTCTGTGCCTCCATATCCAAACAAGATCCCCTTGATTACATTTTTAGATGAGATGGTGACAGAAACACATCACATAGGTCCTGGAGTGCAAGACAATGCAAATTGAATAGCACTGGGCAGCAGGAAAAGGGCAAATACAAATGGTGGACAATTCTGTGAAGACCTGATCCAATATGCTGCATTAACCATTTCAGCACAGTATTTATATGTGAGGGCTAAATTAAGCACTACTGTTTGACATTCAATTGGTGGAGTTTTCTAATGTGATATCTCTCAAAACAATAAACATGGGCATGAATGTTTTAGGCAAGTTAAACAAATGTCAAATTTATATTGACAAAGGATTATTTTCAATCTCTCAACGTATAGCCAATTTAAAGATTTTAAAGCTTATTTTTCTTTTTCTTTGCAAAATAGTCTTGAGACAAAAATGGATGCAGAATGATTGCTGTGCATCTGTAGCATACCATTTAGGGCTCTGAATAAAAAGTTGAGTCAAACCACAAAATTCATTGTCTTGAAACATTGCAGTAAGATTACCATAATTCACCTTACTTTTCTATATCTTACAACACACACATATCTAAGGAACTTTGCTGCACTCAAAATAATTGTTCTCACCCCAAATTGCAAATGCATGCAGACAGGTAGTTTCCAATCTATATACCCCTTATTTTGTATTACATTCTTTAAGTATTTAATGGATTACAACAAAGTTCTCATATTTCACCTGACTCCTCCTTCTTTCTTTTTGAAAGCAGCATATTGGGAAGAAGCTCCTAACCTTCAGACTTTTCAGTCGAAACCAGAGTTCTTATCAGCTTTCATAAGCATGTGCAGTGGTCAATTCTGAGGCCATTGCACCCCATTGGTTGCCCTTTTAATGCGGTGTGTCGTGCACGTTATATTCATTTAGCGAATGCATTACACAGTCAATTTTCTACTCCTACCCCGTCTGTCTCTATTTCTCTGTCCATCAATTTCGTTCCTTTCTCTCTCTTGCTCTAGATGTTTCTCTTTATACTTCTCATTTCTTAAATTCTTAGATTCTCTATGTCCTTTCAATTATACAGGAATATAAATACATTTTCTCTAACACTTTTTTTTACCTCCTCATTTTATTCGATATTTCTTTCTTTGTTTTCTTTTCTTTCTTATCTTTCTCTCTCCTTCTTTTTCTCTGTCTATCTGTCTCGCTCTCTCTCTTTCTCTTCTAACTATCTTCCTTCTATCTATCTATCTACCTATCCATTTATCTATCTATTTTGGTTGTTGTCTGCAAAAAGACTTATCAATAGATACATAATGACTGTTTATCTTAAAAACGTAATTGTGAAAGATAGAGCAAATTTGATTCCTTCTTTGGAACATTGTGTACTCTGTGGCATTATCCTTGGTAGATGTGAATGTAGAGGGAACCAGCACACCCTCTCTCAGATGAGAAGCAAGTAAACAGCATTCTACAAGAAAAGGTAACGATCTTAAGAGCACTACATTCTGTCTAAAGATGTGTTTATTTTATGCTCAGTTTAATAGTTCGATCCCAGATTCTTAGTCTCGTATCGAATCCTACATTGTCAGCTCAGAGCCTGCAGAAAGGTATTTAATCATATCTTGTAGAGTTTGTGCCCTTCTGGCTCTCAACAGACACTTAATTCCTGAGTATTCTGAACAACCCTTTTCTTTCAATTCATTTTTTCCTTAATGTGACATACGTCTACAGGTTTACTAGGCCTACATACAATGTTATTTCAGTATTCATATTGTTAATCAGCGGTAGATGTTGAAGTAGAGAGTTTTTTTATTTCTCAAAAAGATGGGACAAAAATTACAATTCTTTCTCCAATTGAAGTTTCAATGACGATGCTCTTCAGAGAGCTTGAAGTTTGGTCTGAGGATGTGGTTTATGGTGCTCAGTTTTTTTCAAATTATCAAATTCTGTGTTACCTTCTCACATAAAGAAGGGGGTTAACTCTTTCTATGTCCTTCTGCCTTTCAATAGACATTTCAGTGCAGTTTGTAACTCATTCAATACACATTTTTCTTAGAGAATCAAAGTTCCAAGGTCTTCATTATTAAATAGAAGGTAACAGTAGCATTCAAAGGGTTAATCAAAGATAGATGTCGTAAATGAGAAGTAAATAAACAGAGCTATATAGTATTCTATGAATGCTGATTTTAACAGTAGAATGTAATGGATGATCACAAATAGATAAAGAGAGTCAATATGCTCCATGTGAAGTGAGAAAAGAGAAGAACTAAAATATGATCTTCAACTGTCTGGACTGTGTGTTAGGCACTTTGCTGGGGTCCTGTCTGTCTGTCACCCTGCATGTAGTCTACTAAATTTAGTTACCTGTTTTTGAGAATGTACATGAGAATCATATACATGTAGCTATTCACATTATAACCTTATCGCAACATCTCATAAAGAAATGTCATACAATTAATGAATGAAACAAATAGTCAGTAGCATATCAATTACTTACATGTAGATGTTGTCTACCTTGTTGTCTGAAAGCTTGTTTCTCTACCTAATAATTCTTTACACAAGTTTGGTATAACTTTCCTGGAGTCTAAACAGGGCTACTAGCTCTTTACAGTGCTATTAGTAGAATGATGTCATCTGTGCTATTAATAGAAATGATGTCATCTGTCTGCCCTTGCTTGCTGCTCCTTTTAGATGCTGGCATCACCGGGGAGGGTGGAAAATTCCTGTCGCTTAACTCAATATGATTTCAGTCAATACCCTATTGGTTTACGTGGATAGTAATGATACAATTCTGCTAATAAAGAGCCAGAAAGAGCTGATGACATAAATTCATGTATGTTGCTATGTGACATAACGACACTAGTGTCATCAGCAAACAAGGAATAATCAATTAGTGTGGTAGAATGAACAATATCATTTATATATATATATATATATATATACACACACACATATATAAAAGTGCGAGAATTCTCAACTCTGACATGACAACGGGTGTTCCAGAATATGTAGGCGTAAAGTACAGCTACATCTCACGTTCCTATACCATTTTCTTCACGCCTATATATAAGAAAAATGAGAGGCCCTAATATTCTCCCTTTAAGGAATTCCTAAAACATTGTGCAAGACTGATTGCCGGTAGACTCTGTTTCATACAATAGATGTATACTTTGGGGTATAGTATGGAAATCTTATGTCAGCGCTTCATGAAACACAAGCAACAGAGCTATTCGGTTTGAGATGTATATACTGCCCTAAAATTTGTGAACTCACACCTAAAACACCTGCTAAAAATTGATCATAGAGTTTCAGCTGAGATACTGAGCTCAATAACCAACTTCATTGATACTTACTGAAACACATGAGACCTTGAATAATATGCCTGTATGTATGTTAAAATAAGTGAGGTTCGTTTGGCTTTCAATATGATCGATCAGAGCTATAGAGAAAGCTAAAGGGTAGAAGAAAAGAAATGCAAGACAAAAGGTTTGTGGATTATATGTTATAGAAACCAGCTGCGCCTCAGCTCATACACCATGTATATGTAGGATCACCTGCCGAGTGCCAGAAAGGCAGTAACTCTATGTTTATGTTTAAGAGTATAAGTTAATGCCCTTCTACACCTCAACAGGTGAAATGCTAAATAACTAAAGCTAGTAGCAGCATTGTCAATAAATAGGAAACCCTGCAAGGCCTGCATTAATATACAGTCAATAAACCTGAATAGACCTGGGCCCCGTCTTACAAAGAGATGCGATTAATCCAAGTCACTCGCAAGTCCTTTTATCAATCGCAAGTTTGCAATCTCCTATCTCTTATGTACATACAGGTAGTTGCGAATGATATCAATCCCAAATAAGTTGCAATTAATATCAACTCTTTGTAAGACGAGTCCTGTAAAGAAAGATCACATTCAGGTAAAGGGAGACACACAAATCAGGCTTTAAACACATGTACTTGTAGGCAGGTGGATTTTATACCATTTATACACACTTACACAGGTTTACATTGTACTGTAATACCGTGTTTCATTGAGAAACACCATTATGAGGGAAAATAAATATTCTGTAGAGATGGACAGCTTAGACCACTTTTATCAGTAGGGCCAGTGCCTCTCATAAGCACAGACCACATATATATATATATATATATATATATATACAGTAAGTAGCATAAAATGGGAGTGACCGCATATTAGTTCAGGAAAATGCTACACAAAACGCTCATGAAACAGCATCCCATCAAATGAAATCTATTTTCAAAACTAGGTTAAAAGTATGTGTAAATTAAAACCTGCGAGGAATAAAAAAGAAATAGCAATGCATGTACATGTGGAAGAATTTATCACCATTTTTCCAACATATATATGCATGTTTAGCTTTCTATTTAATATCACTAAGAACACATACCACCACCAGGGCTCCCTGGAATTTGTCTCATAGCAACTTACTTAATGTCATGCATGTTACGTGAGCTGAAAACTAAGGCTTCCAGCCATTTCCATGGTAACAGAGTTCTTTTTTTAAAGGTAAATAAAGTACCGGTAATCTGCACCAGAGGAATTGCAGATGCTGGCATTTTACAAGCACAAATACATACAAGTACATGTATGCAAATATATTAAAGGCAGACATTTCCTTTGCTAAGCCTACTTTAATGGAAACTTTTAGAACATTCCGTAATAGATGACAAGCTACCATAATTACGAAGGTTTAATTAAGACATACATTTATCTCGCCACACAAATATGGTGATTCATAAAAAAATTACTTTTTCATTTTGTATTAAGGTCTTGATAAACAAAAAGGCCAGTGTAGTTCCATTACAAGGAAAGCAGGTCACAAAAACAACATTTTCATCTTTACAAGTAAAAATGTGTCCTAAGTGACACAATTTTCTAGTCTTGACATTTTGAAGTCCACACTCCCGATACAACACCTTAAGCCAACATGGTGTTGCCTTTCGATACAGGAGACGGTTTCCATATCGATTATGTAATTTGTTGGTTCACAGACACCATATCAGGGTGTGTCTGAGTGTCAATATGATATACCATTAGCCAAGATACACAATCAACTTTTCATGATTATAAATTTCCTCTTGGAAACATCAGCTATCCCCTTTCTTCCCTACATAAAAGAGTCCCTTGGAAGAGGAATTGAATCTACATGCAGCTGTTCATTTGACCTGGGTGTAAATACCTGATATAAAGGGATACAGACAGCTTTTGATGGTGTGAATTAGTATGCTAGTTACAGGTAGTCATTTATAAAGTGCATGTATGTGATCACTGTGTAATACATAAGTAAGCTACCTTCCAAAGCATGATTTGGATAAAAAGGTAACTTGTCTTGTGCTATCATAATCTGTAACATTTTCATTATCATCATTCCAATACTATAGCTAATAGTGGTTTAGTACTTTCATTCTACATCAGCAAATTATTATCATCATTGTCATCATGATGAAACTAGAAAGTAATGTTACATAGTTTCAACATGAAAGTTATAAGCATATAAAACAGTTGTATTAACATGTATGCAAATAGTATAATTATGTATATGTACATGTATACAGTGTATATACATGAAGAAAGATCATCTTTTAACTGAATTGTTACATTTGTTTGTTTCAGATATATTCCTGTATCCAGTATACACAGTAACTGAAGTAATCCTGCCCTTCCACATTCATTGTTATTCATAATTATTCTTAGATACATAGATACACTATTTTATTCATATGAAACGAGATGTACATGTACATGTGTAGCAGACCAAAATGTATGTACATGTAATATGATTGATCAAATACCAGCAGAAAAATCAAAGGTTTACAAATGCTTGTGACTTTTATTAGTGCTCCAGCCTTGAGGTGAAATAGAGTGTTGAAATGCAATATTAAATTTTAAAGAGAAGGTTGAGTTCTGGGAAGAGGTGAAAAATAATTTGTGAACTTTATCATTTTTTATTATGCAAGTGTGGAAGAACATCAGATAAGACATGTTCCGTGAAAAGCATGGCTCTTCAAATACCTGCATATTCTAAATATCTCATGTTTATCGTAAAACTCAGGGGGGGGGTTCGCCACATGTTCGTGTAGTTCCATATACATCTTTCTGTGTACAGTGTTTGTAACTTTACCAGATTTCTTATCATTTTGATGATTCCAAAACCTTGCAATACACACAAATTCTTATATGCTAGATTGCAACCTTTTCTGGTCGATTCCACACCGTTTCTTTCACAATGCAATCGCATGACCAGAACTCAACTTCATCTTTAA
>BEXV01000164.1:336155-350676 GCA_003118195.1 Hemicentrotus pulcherrimus | reverse complement strand
AATCTTACCGTGACATAAACTTGGCTTCCCCACGCAGGCGAATTGTGGAATTGCTAAGGGGAAGGGAGGTATACCTGGGACGGTAAAGGCATGTCAGAATTAATAGCCCTACGGGGGCATACTAGAAAAATATAAGATGCTTGAGCTATTTTACTCCAATCTGCTTCATTTGACTGGCGTCATCAGCAGGGATATGAGAATAAAGGCTGTGTTCTACAGCTTTATGATTGATTGGTTAACAAACGGGCAAATTAGGGGGAAAGTGGGCGGGTCGATCGTTAGAATGTAAACGCATACTTGTAGATTTGTATACAAATATAAACCCCTACGCTTTATATTCGTACACCATTTCTTGAGGAATGATGTTCAAGAAGTGACTTTGATCTGCCCAATCCTAAAGTCATGAATACTCTTTCCTTCTGTTGAACAGCATGCTACACAGCCGCCCCACTGCGTCCCCATCTATTCATGTTGGTGTATTGCCATGTCGCCCTACAAACTTTCCCCTGGTCATTCATGGCCATGCTCAACGGCGCATGTAGGCCTCCCCCTCAAAATAACTTAAACTTCCACGTCCCGATTTCTCATCGTAATCCAATAAAGGCCGGTCTCACAAATTTTCCTTTCGAGGCCAGTTACCTGAGTGACCTTTGGAGATCTAGAGCGGACAAGGTTCATGAGCGATCGGACATTGTCACTTTGAAATAAAAAGTCGGTTTCGACTTCCATATCGCTTTTCGCAACTTTGCGCAATTTGGGATCATATTATATTGGCGTCGACTCCGAAGAAGAAGGACGGTTAGATTGATTTGGTAAGTGCAGGCTCTTATTTTACAGGTTAATGATTTTGTTTTATTCGATATCAATTGATATAGAGGTATAATGATTACTGAGCGAAAGCAAAAGAAGTATAGTCAACATGCAGTATAGTTTACGTAATTATATTTGATTTTTCGTTCAATGTAACGAAACACTTGATTTTTATGACTATTATTTCGCAAATAACATTAACGATATTTGAAAAAAATAATTCTTTGTCGATGGTTGTGGTCAGTATGATAATGGCAGTTCTAACTCATGATTCGCATTTCGGGAATTTTAAGTAAGAAAGTTAAATGAATGATGTAAGAGGCTACTTCCGTTTTAGAAAAGTCCGGTCATTGCAATAAAAGCTAATTATGTTTAAGTATAATATTTACAGTTTAACATGTTTGAAGTATTGTATGCTATTGTTCATAGAGATCGGGTTATAAGTATGAACAAGAACTTCTTTGATTATTGAATAGGCAAATAAGTTTCAGGGATATTTATATCACGAGATTAAACCGATTGCAATTTTGTTTTACAACTGTAATTTGTTCATATAATCTGATGTCTTTGGTATATTCAACTTTAAGAAAACACACAGTTAATCATGTTATGTTCGTCGTCCTTTTGTATTCAATTGGCCAATTACCCTGATTATATTTATCCCAATCTCTAAAAAGCTAAATCCTGCGAGTTTGGGGGGTATTTTTTTTTACTGAAGAGACATTTTGGCAATGAAATATTTTCCTCTCACTTGACAAAATATATGCCGTCTTTCTTTTTGTATAGGTCTGCATCAATTTACAATAATTGTTTGCTATTTTGCTTCATTATTACCAAATTGCCCATCTTCTTCTCACAGGTCTAACTCTATTGTTGCCACACTGAAGAAGATGATAATTATGTAACCAATGTAATAGAAAACAATCTCAAAGATTTTCAAGAAATCAATCAAAGGTTGTTTCATTAGCCTCGTGCATCGAATTTTGATATGTTCGAAACTTAACAAAAGACGTGATTGAATCCAAAATTGGTTTCTACAGGCAATATACAATACGATATTACAATAGTTTTTTAAATATTTTTTTTATTACGCAAAATACACAGACTAAAAAGTCCAAAATATGGTATTTAATATCTTTAGCCCTATTGGGATGAATATAGAAAATGTATAACTTAAAATAAATCTGTTAGAATGTCTTTATAATATGATAAGAATAATATGGTTCATATTCATTTTTATTTTTGTTTAAAACTTTCATTCCAGCTTACAATGGCAGACGGCAGTGATATTGTGATTGTTACATCTATAGAAACAAACGAAACTGTGAATACTGAAATAGGAGCATATCCATCACCAAAGAAAACTATAATTTTTGATCTCACAACAGACAGAAATAAAACACAAATGCCCAATCACAAAGTGCTGCCCAAACACCAACCATCGGTTCGTCGGGTCGTTCGTACACCCAAGTGCGCCCGATGCCGAAACCACGGAGTCGTGTCTTGCCTGAAGGGCCACAAGCGGTTTTGCCGTTGGAGGGATTGCCGCTGCACGAACTGTCTGCTGGTGGTTGAGCGGCAAAGGGTGATGGCAGCTCAAGTTGCGCTGAGGCGACAGCAATCCAGCGACCCGGGTAGCGGGAGTGGAGCGGGGAAGGCGCCGGGGAGCGACACCGCATCGGACGGCAGAGGTGGGGGCGATGGTAGGAAGAGGAGCGCGAAGGATGTTTCGCCTGAGGAGCTGTCGAACAGTAAACGGAAACTGGCAGAAATAGGTGCCGAGGCTAGCCGTTTGAAAGAGAGAGTGAAGAGGCTGAGCTCGACTGCAGCAAGGGGAAGGCTCCATGGATCTATTGCAAGAGACATCCTGGAAGGTTTGTCATTTTCACTTTTACTTTATTTATTTTTCATTCTATTTGCATTCTATTTGGAAATAATTTAAAAAAGCATTTGTAACAAATAAAACCAACAAAAAATCCACCACCACCAACAACAAAATGAACTTGTACTATAAAACATGTCAACAGGTACCACATGTACATAATCTCTATCATTACACTAAAAAAAAAAAAGGAAATACAAGAAAATTCTAAACTCTTTTATGATATCTAGCCATTCAACTTGAAAACAATATATTTCTATAATCACTTAACACTTTATAGTATTGCTCTAAGGACTTGTTGACAGAGCAATAATTATAAACACGGTTTACAATGTAATATTTCCAAGACAACTGATATCTAGCCAGGCAATCAAATTGAAAACAATATATTTTTATAATCACTTTAGGAGTGTATAGTATTGTTCTAAGGACTTGTTGACAGAGCACTACTTATAAACTCGGTTTACAATTGAATATTTTCAAAGACAACTCTTAGAACTGAGTAAGCTCACCATTTTTAAAGACTTCTTGTAAATCAAAGAATCTTAACCACCGATGTCCGAAACAATCCCTTTCCTTTCAAACTGAAAACATCAATACGTGATGTAGGACGAATATATGCTATCAAACATTGGCGCCGTTTCCCTGCATTTTTATTGTTCATCATCTATAGTAACTAAACAAAGTGTGCTAAAATGCAACAATAGCTCTTTTTTTTTTAATTCTTTGAAAATAAAGAGAAAAAAAACACACAGCAACAACAACAACAAAATTAATAAATAAAACATAATCTAGCTTCGCTACAAATACTTAATTAAATGAAGAGGCAAGAAAGTTGTCTTATTTGTAACAAAGGAACTTTCTAAACGTACAAATATGTAGCAACCATTTAATACCATTTATTTACATGTTTGAAGCTTCATCATTTCATCCGATGTTGATAATTTTCACGATAATTACCATGGTCAAAAGCATAAGCTATTAACTTTGAATATAATCTGATGCTATAAATAGGTAACTTGATAAATAGATTTCTCCTTTAATAATCAGAGGTACATTACATTGGAAAATGCTATCTGAAAAGAAAATTTCAAATAAAATGTTAATTTTTAAAATATTTTATCATTAAGCCCAAAGTTAAGTGCATGGTATACTTAGATGCGATATTGGAAACTATAGGATTTACGATAAAGTTTCTAATTTGCTATCACTCAAAGTTGCGTTACAGACGTCAGACCAATAGTATACTACCATTCTTGTTTACCAATGACATATTTCGTCTTTTTGAAAGTTTTTTCTGCATCTTATAATGAGAATAAAGTCTTGCAATTTTTACTGTTTCATGCAATAAAACATCAATATGAGAAGGAAATCATCGCCGATGAAAAGAATACGAGAATTGAAACATCATAAGATGGAATGGAATGACTTGGAGTGTTCGGACCCGAAATGCCCCATAGTTTACAGGCATATTGTCCACGGGTGCTATTTCACCATTATATATTTAATGCAAAAAAGTGAAATACAACTATTTTCTAATAAAGATTTTTAATAAAAGCCTGGTAAACAGGTATTAACTGTAAAACGAAGTAAAACAAAAATAGTTGCAACGTCCAAAAAAAAAAAAAAATTCAGAACAAATGGTTTTACCTGATGTTTTACGGAAATGCTATGCGTGACTCATTCTTCTGTATTTGTTTTTCTTTTTTTTTTTTACCCCTCCAATACAGCCCATAGCGATGTATTTGTGATAAGCGCTATTTATGTATGGTTTATATTTCTTCTTCTCAATTTGTAGTATTATTACTATTATTATAGAGCAATGTAAGCACTTTATATTATGGCGGGAGGGCACTTCATGAGGATACAGATATTCATTGATTACGCAACAGAATAAAAGTTATAAAGAAAACAAATGTTCTTGTATGACGACCGAAAAACAAATGAATCATGTCGTCTCTAAAGTTTACATCCGCATATTACAGGAATATGAAAGAAATATAATGTGGATAACGCGAATTCTGTTTATCAAAATTAAATAACAATCATAATTGTTTTTATATATCAAATGCCGTTGTCTATCGCTTGCCATCATACTTATTAGGCCCTAATTGTTTTCTTAATTATAATGTTCATTCTATTTTTGATAATTAACAATTTTCTCTACAAACTTCAAACTTAGTTTGATATATCAAGTCAAATTTGTCAAAACAAACAATACCATATGATAAATAATATTCAATGTTTGTGAAAAATGAATGCTTCAGGCGAAACATTCCCCAAATTTGGTGATGTGTAAGCTTTTGAAAGTGTAGGAAAAGAACTAAAGCGGGGTATATCAATTTCTATATGCCGATAATGTTGTCAATACCTCCTGAAATGAAACATATCTCAATTACCCATTAAAATTGTTTGCAGTCATAAGAGCGCCTCTCGTTATTCCACATGTCATTTTTGTTTGTTTGGGAATGATGCAATAAATTGGAAATGAAGAAATTGCATACTACTTCTAGGTCTATTCTTTGTTTGGAAAAAGGTATAGGCTCCCACTATCGACAAAACAGATGATCATCAACGAACATCCCAATATCAAACCAATTCTCTTTTTGAAACGTCATCTTTATTCAATCAATGCGCAATTTCTTGATGATAGTGGACTTTCAGTTAATACGATTTCGGAATCGGATTTCGCGCCTCGGGCAGGCCTCGTCGGCGCAGCTCTGCTTTCCTATTAAAACCGAATCGCGAGGTGGGTCTAATAAAGTTATGCTTTTGTTGCAACGAGATCCAATCTGTATTTTCACCGAGAAGAAAGAACAATGATCGCTACTGATTTTCGCGGCCTGTTTCTCTGCAAACAGACAATTAATTGCCATCCCCTGACGTTTGCACCGAAGAGGCTGTAATATCAAGCGAAACGTCTTGATTTTTATTACGTTATTGATATTTTTCTGCACTTTGTATGGTAATAGTAGACATCAATATTTTGGTGTACGTGGAACTGGTATGCCCCAGAGCTCAATATCTCACAGTGGGGGAATCATATCTCACAAAGCCATACTCGATAATAAAGTCATTCGCTTGTAAACTTTTTTTTTTGTCTAGATATTTAGTTGTTGTTCATATTGGTGTAATTGGAAGACATTCGTAATATATATATTCTCTCCTCCCCTCTCCCTCTCTCTCACTCACTCTCTCTTTGTCTATGTTTCTTTCACTTTCTCTTTCACCCTTACTACCTTTACACTTGAAGGCAATTTTAGTATTTAAGTAACACAAGAGCAGTTTCAGGTTATTTTGTATGCGTATAAAGACACACCAACTTGTATCTTCAGTGATCACCGAGTAAACCCGATGTTAAGTTTGAGAAAACAACATATTTCATTGACCTGAGTTGGAGATATAGTAGGCTAAAAATACCTATTTCACAGAGAGGATTATTGACGAAAATAGGCGGTGAACATTTATTTAGATCCGCTGTTATTGCCGAACCAAATCTAAATGATGTAATATTCTCCTTTTTTAGTACTCTTGTTATATCTTTACATATAGACGATTTCGCGTAATTACTTTTGGAGATTTTGAAAGTAATTTAACATTTCATAATTCCTGTGACCTTTGTCACTACTGTATAATGGATTAAATGTCATCATCACAAAGTTATAATATTAATAAAAGTTTTTGATAGTTATCAGGTAAAATATTGAAAAAGACAATTTAACATGGTTTGATAATGATAATATTGGATATTTATATAGCGCACATATCCACCGGCTCTGCTAGGCTACCGATTTATTTTGCTCACAGCATTCAAGGAATTCTTTCCTACCGGTACGCATTTACCTCACCTGGATGAAGTGTGGAAAATTTAGATCAATGTTTTGCCAAAGGACATTAGTGCCTCGGCGGGATTCGAACCGCGGACCTTGTGATCGACAGTCCTGCGACGTATCAACTCGTCCAGGTTTATATAAAAAAAGCTGCTGATGACTTTGGATGCTGGAATAATATTTTGTTTCCATATGACATAGGCCAATACTGATTTGATTACGCCAATTATTTCAGGAGAAGAAAGTATTAGGTGGTAGTTCTTTTAATTGTAGAGAAATTGCTCGATCTATTGACAGAAATGAAATTATCTAAACATGCCAAAGCTCATCATAGCCCATTCTAACTTGTGTTTTTCTTTTGTTGTTTGTTTTCTTCAGGACACCGTGGCAAACCCGGTCGACTGCCATCCCGTGTTCCTAACCGCCCGGTCATCTTCCTACCGCCACTGGTCAGTGAGAGGATGCGCAAACGACGCGCTTTCGCCGACAAAGAACTTGAGACGACCATGTTGCAACGCGAATGCCAATGGACATTGATGCTGGCGTACGCAGCCGGCGACAAGACGCTGGCGCCTTTTGCGTCGAATCCCGTCTCGTATTTCGACGTAGGTCGACCTGGCAGCCAAGAAACACAAAAAGGACAGTTAGGATCAATGGGAAACAGGCTCGAAAATTTGAACCATGCGAGGGAGACGATGACAAAGGGTTCGGAAGCATTGTGGAAAGGGTCATTGGGCGGTGACGAATGTCTGCGATGCAGTGTCGGCGAGGTGCCGGCTTTGTCGCCGGGCGTCGCAGAACGCGTCGCAGCGTCTTACATGAGGACGATGAATCCCTTAATGATGTCAAGTGTTCCGCAGACACCTTTCAAGCAGGATCACAGAGTTGGACAAGGACAATTTCCGGTGAATTCGTATCCACATTCTGCACAAACAACCGTAGTAATGAATGAAAGACCTCACGAAAGAACACGTGAAAACGCTTACCTGCATGCTTCGAAAGCGCTTACCTTGTCCAAGGGCGAAAGACGAAGAGGTGACGAAAGTTTGAGCAGCTCGTGGCAGGACGGTAAATGTGGCATAGAGTTGAATAACAGTCCAGAAGAAGTCGAATACGTGAATCCGCGTTCAGTGGACAGCGATGCTGACTTGGGATGTGTAAGTCCTGATCACGACGGAAACACAAGCGGACAAGAACTTGGTCAGGGAGGTGGGGAAGGTCCAAGCGATGGGCCGACTGGTGTAGTTGTTGTGCAAGATTCATATGAAACGAAAAGCCAAGCACCGAAAAGTTACTTAGCCTTCTCAATTGAGAGTTTGTTGAGGAAATGATGATGTAACACCAAAGGAAAAATGAACCCTGAGTTAAGAAAATGAAATGAAAATGCTATAGTAAATACTCTAAGTCTTACACAACGTAATAGTTATAGGAAATACATTTCGCAATGTTTCTTTTGCTATTTTAGTTTTTAAAGGAGTTCTGTATTTCCTTATAAATATCTACTTATTACTTACCACCTGAAAAACAATGAATAGCCTTATCAGTTGGAAGATTATGCTCGATGGACAGTGATGACCAGAACTCATTAGTAGCTGATAGTAAATAAAGGCGAGTTATGAAAATGTTTGTCAAATTAAGTCTCACGCCTGATGACTCAGGGGTAGCGGATTAAAACTAATTTACATTGAAAACAAAACTTTCTTTTGTAATCTATCTTGTGGAATTATGGTGAAGCAGTGTCACTTTTGATATATATTTCAAAGTTATTAGCTATGCTGATGAAATTCAAGCATAAACACCACGATTATTCATACATTTCTTGTCGATACAGGTAAAAGGGTATGTTACTATATTATCTACAATTCTATTGATGTACCTTCTTATTTAAGAGGGTAAATCAATGGTTTAAGGATTTATGGTATTGAATTTTATGTCAAACATCACTTGAACAGAAGGAAGCTTTTAATGTTTAAGATGGGAAATCGTTGGAGGGGAGGGGTAGTAAAAGAAAGAGAAAAAGAGATTAAAAGAGAGAGATGGAGAGATAAAGAGAGATACAAAGGGGGGATAAACAGGGGAGAAAAAACGTGGATGTGGAGCGATGAGCAGGAGTAAAATATGAAAGCAAGAGACAGAAACACACATATAGAGACAGAAACAGAGAAAGAAAGGGAGAAATTAAGAAAGAGAATACACTTTTTGTCAGGCTGGATGACAGGGTACTCAGCGGGCCATCGCACGTGTGGTATCGGCCTAGTCCCCCGCGGATAGCTCGGGGATGGACATCACCAATATTGTAGAAGCCATGTTTAGCAGACATGTAACGCTTCTTACCGCGACAACCAAATTGTTTTGACAACACTGGTAATATCAGGAGGGAGGATAACAGCCATTGGCAAGTTAAAAGTTGGACTGACCTCTACGAGTATTCACAGAAAGAAGTAAGACGTATACAAAAGGAGAGACAAAAGACAGAGAATAGATCTTTGTTATTTTTCTTGATTTTTAGTTTGTGAAGTCCTGTTTTTATGGGGACTTCTCCCGTATATAGAGAATAGCAGAATTGTTATCTTATTTTTACAATGCGAAGTAATCGATTCGGTGATAACAACTTGTGATTTGTCAACATAATTATAATTGACCTAATTGGCTACCCCCTCAACGTCCTCGACATAAAGAAGGAAAAAATGAAGTTAATGTGTTTCGGGAAACTGAGCGAAGTAATATATTCGGTGATAATCTTGGAAATTTAAACTTAAATGATGGGCGATCTTTAACCCCGAATAAGGAAAACGAATAAAAAGTTTTCGTATGAAAGCGGAGGGGGGGGGGTCCCTTTATAAATTTGAATGAGGAATAGGGCAGGGTTCATTTGGCGACAAAGGTTGAAAAATAACCCAAGTATAACAACTTTTGAGTTTTCAACATAATTATAATTGACCTACATGTAATTGACTACCCCCCCCTAAACGCCCTCGATAGGAAAGAAAAAATGGCTTGAACGCGATTCGCAAAACAAATTAATATATATTCGTCTTATTTTCCGGTTGGGAAGTTTTCGACTATACAGTATACTCGTCGATATGTTCATCCCCGCCTCCCTTCTTATGATCTACATGTACATGTATGTATGCCTCTGAATAACTTGAATGCTCCCGGTCACTGCCTCCTTTTGCCCTTTTGATCTCTCAACACGAACATGCAACAGTTAATTTGGTCACGCTCGTGGCAGCTGGAAAGTTATTAACACGATTATTCCAGACAAAACATTATGATTAACTAACTAATTTAACTGAACAAATATTAGCCATGCTTTAGAAAATAATTGGTCGTTGAATAAATTATATTATGACAAAGACAGAAATGTGTAAACGGGTTACCCTTTCTATCGACATATTTCTGATTTGGCTTAGAGTTTGAGTTTGTGTTCCTCTTTCTCTAGCCCCTTTTATTTCCCCCATGAACAAAGCGACCGTTAATTTGGTCACGCTCACGGCAGCTGGAACGCTAACATGAGTTTCTTGACGAAATGTGATTAATTTAACTCGAGTGAACAAATATTAGCCATGCTGTTGAAACAATAATTGGTGGCATTGTTAAATGTTAGCATCAACACAAAAAACATTAGTCATGTTTGGATTTATTTGAAGACTCAAAGGCAGCAAGAAATATTAATAACAATTTCAATACAAGGACGGAACAAGTCACCATGGTCAGGGACATGAAAAATATACATAATTTTTAAAATTGGCAGACCAGGATTGAAGAGGTCTTCAAATTGAAATTCCAAGATCTCAGAGCAAGCAAACAATTGAAAGTCATCAATGTCTAATTCATCACAATCGAATAAATGAGACAGTTAATTATAGTTCTCTTCACGAGAAATTCATAAGCCTTTAGATTGGGAGGAACTTACAACGCGTAAATGCAATACAGTCGTTTCGTTAAGAAAATCAAATGAATTGACATTTGAACAATCAATAAGCTTCAAGCTTCCAATTTGTCATCTGGACATACCATTTTGGAAATGGTGTATCGTACTCATATTTACATTTACAAGATTATCAGGGGGGGGGGGTGCACACAAAATATGTAATATTAGATATCATATTTCAAAGAAGTGGCATAAACACGTCTCAGTAAATAATGGGAGGGGGGAGACGGATGTGTTGAAGAGGTTATTTGAATGGGATATGAGGGGGGGGGGGGTGGGCGGCAGCATAACCTCCCTTTCCAACTTTGTATATAACGAAAATATGTCATCACTCTTCATGGGTTGAGTGGAGAAGGCACAAAATATAGGCAAACGAGAATGTTAATTCAGATTTTTATAAATCAGCTTGTTGCTTATTTAACTTTTTATTCTATATTCAAAGAAAACTTATGAAGATAAAGATATGGAATTTGATTTTAAACGATATCAGCATATTGATGCTTTCGGGCTAATTGAAGTCAATTGATAGCCGTGTCAGTATCATAATACCAACCATGCAAACTTTATTTTTAAAATCGTAAAACCCGTAAACTTGACCAAACTCTGTTTTACACCATTAAGATGTGAACAAATACACACAAACATCATTGTCAAAATTATTTTAAAAAATGAACGAACAAAAGCTGGTTGACCATTCCCATCACTTGTATCATTTAAAGGGGTCATCTACTTTTATTGAAAATATCTTTTGCTATGGCGGGACCGTGTCACCTTTCTGCCCCCCCCCCATGGTTCGGTCAATAATGCAATTTTCCTTTTACCTCGTTGCGGCAAGTTATTCTAGGCATCCCGGTCGCAGGGCGAGTGCAACACCTGAGTTGTTACACTTCCCAGCGGTTTTCTTCACACCCAATATCGAATTATTGTGTTTACAAATCCGCTTGTCACAGCAAAATTGAAGAACAAAATCGTTTAATCGTCAGTTTATACAATACCAAGGCGTCAGCAGCTACCTATTGCAGAATATGGAAAGATTGATGTCTTTTCTCAGAGGTGAAAGTGTTGTTTTCATATGCTTCTCTTGGGGATTATATATTGTGCAACATAGCAGTGAAGCATTTTTGAATATTTATTGGAGTGGTCATAATACTTTCGTAGGTTCCCCGGTCTCCTGCAACATTTTCAACCCCTTTGTCGACGTTTACTCAATTTGAAACTATTTTTTTGCTTAGCAGATTTCTAAAAATGTTTTGGACTTGCTCTATGAGTAGAGAAACGAAGAATGTCAGCGATCTCATTTCAAGTGTTACAATGTATAATACTGTTTTGTACTAGAAGTTTTCACAGATTACTCAACTGATTTTTGCTTTCTATAAGAATATATCAGCAATAAAAATGAAAATATAAAGATTAAACAAAATAGAGAGAAATATAATAATGGGTTGTGGTTTTGTTCCAACATTTTAATGGTTTGAAATAGGGAACGAAATTATCATCATTAATTAACTTAAAATTATCACTTGAATGGGAATTAAAACTGGAGTTAGCCCGTTTTCAGTAATTATCAAACAAAATAAAGCATTTTTAAGTAGCCTCATACTCAGTCAGGCAAACAAATAATTTACAAATATTTGTCTTACATGCATCATTTAATTAAGTTCATGTGTAAGTTGCGACGGATTTTCGTCCGATTTCTCTTGTAAATAGAATTGACAAACTGGACTAACAAGTGAAAAGTATTTATCAACTTCGAAACACTAAGCTGGATTCACCGTTTTTCGGGTGACCATCAGGAGGAATTTCCTTGATTCAAGAATTGTTGGCCAGGGTAGAGGGCGTCACACGAGCTATCAATACTACATCAATTTGCATGCATTCACAAAGGGTGTCACTTTCATAATCAGCGAACAATAAGCCAGGACGAAAACATCCATTCCTCATCTTTGCCCTCTATTCCGCGTTATCTAGGGCCTGCATCCCTTCAAATTGTCTCACCATAATTGGTCGACTCACGGTGCTTGTAATTCCACACCACTTCTCTTTAAGCCACCACCCATATCTCCGCTCTCCTGTTCTCCGCCATACAACCCTCATACAAGCAGGGTATCCCATTACAAAACGATATCAAAAGCCACAATATTAACACCTAAAATGGCTGATAAAACCTGGGCCAAATGAGATTTCGGATACCTCACAAGTTTTGTTTCAGGATCCGCGGTGCGTGGTAATAAACGATATTAGGTCATGAACCTCGCCATCGAACTCGGAGTCATTCACATTTACCTTTTTGGTTGAAGGAAAAGAAGAACTTGAAGAAGACATCACTTACAACATTCTTGAACAATCAGCATAACAATGATATATCTTAGAAAAATAATTTTATTGTCATGTTAATGGTATGTCTAATTGTAAGTCATCTTGGTGTCTGACGAAATTTCATCGATACGAAGCATTTAAATTGAGGAAAGTTTTTATTGAGCGATACAATTTGACTGCAGTTCGATGTTACTGTACGATGTTTTATTCAAATACTGATTTTCAGATTAGGACTTAGTCGTAGAAATTATTCCAATGTGCTCCTTATCAACTTTCGTTGTGATGATATTACGATCTCTTGTATTAAAATGGGAACACTTTGAAGGGCCATGTTAAAGTTCGAGTTTACGACATGAATACAAACTTGCGTTTTGTGCCTTTTAATTTAGAACATGTTGGCCTTCTGTATTTTTTTCTCTGTTTTCTGACATTAAGGAAATTTTCTTTGCTTACAAGAAACCACAAACAATATGATATAAACATTTACATCTGGTTTAAAACGGTTTACCTTCCATGTGTGAATGTTTGTGAATTTTCGACTGCATATTAGCGTGAATGAAAATTGACAGTGGATGGTTGTTTGTGCTTTGGTGCTGTCGGTGCATCACCTTTCAGCTTTGTCGATTCGATGGCAGCGGGTGGCAAAGGCAATGCTCGCTCATTGAGCTCCCAGGTGCACCATTCTCACTTGATCTCCCCGAGCACTGCGAGCAGCAAACCACCCGAGGCGGGTGGGAATCGCAACCCGTATACACTGTCTGACAGTGACCAAAAGGGGTTGTGCACCACGCGTGATAAGGGAATGCTGCGTAGTGAGAACAGGGTGGAGAGATCGTGGAAGGTTAGTAACCCAGAAACCTACAAGTCGGTGATCTCTGGATAAGGGGTCTGGTTTATGTATGTCACGCCATTCCTGCCATTACAAACCATTGTGAGCTCTCCATTCTAAAACTGTTTTGTTGTATAATACCTGACAAGACAAAATACCTGATAATATTTCATCAATAATTGAACTCCACGGTGCTGCAGAGAGCTCGATATTTATGATATTGTCTAGTCTTTGCTGAAGCTTTTCCTGCTGTATACCGAAAAACATAAAATTAATGGCGTCTCTCATTTATAAAATGTAATTTTGTATCATATTTTTTTCAAACAAAAGATAATAATTAAAAAGAGAAATATATCAAAAGGATTTTTTAAAAAAATGTCATATCTTAATATAATCGAAGCGGGTAAATTTAGCAGTACACTGTTTTTACACGGCATATTAAATCAGGTACCTTTCGTGTGTGGTACCTCTGCCTCACATCGTTTCAGGTATCTTTGACTTGGATACCTGTGCCTCACACCAGGTTCCTTTGATGTGGTATACCTGCTCTTCATACCGAACCAGGTACCTTTGGTGTGGGATACCTGTTCCTCACACCGAACCAGGTTCCTTTGGTGTGGGATGTCCGTGTTTCACATTGAACCAGGTACCTTTGGTATGAAAAACTTTTTCTTCACATCGAACCAGTTACCTTTTGGTAGGGATACCCGTGCCTCATATCGAATTTGGTACCTTTGGTGTGGGATACATGTGCGTCACACCGAACCAGAAACCTTTGGTGTGGAATACCTGTGCCTCATACCAAACCAGGTACCTTTGGGTAGGGATACCCGTGCCTCATATCTAACCTGGTACCTTTGGTGTGGGATACATGTGCGTCACACCGAACCATGTACCTTTAGTGTGGAATACCTGTGCCT
>BEXV01000164.1:288694-315134 GCA_003118195.1 Hemicentrotus pulcherrimus | reverse complement strand
GGGGGGGGGGCGTCCACGAATACATATCGCAACCATAATGATACATTATTTACAAATCATATTTTGAACATACATTCTAACAATCATTTTGTCAATCAGGATCATTATATGAAATCTACCAGATGATATATTTTTGATGAATCATTTTGTGGTGTAAACAAATAACCACTCAAGTCGTTTGTCAACATTCGAATGTTATGACGCACTTGGCGAGATGCAGACTAATTAGAACATTTTACGTTGAAAAAATGTTCGTACATGTACATATCTCCTGCTGCTATAGGTTTAGCATTAATAACTGAAGCACAGTTGAAGAGAAACAGATTACCCCAAGCATTAATTATATGACAGAATGGTGTACATTCTTTAGACAGGAAAAAAATACTACAGAAATATCAAATCTTACCGCGAAAAATTATAGAATAAACGATTAAAAAAAAAATTCCGTTAAGAACTATTCGTTTCGAAGCATATTGGTTTACAGTTCGTCTAACGCTTTAAGATGTATTTTTTAAAATGAAGTCAAAATGATACTACACTACGTATTCAAACAAACACCTATATCAGCTCTACATCCATTTAGTACTTTGAGGTGTAACGAGGCTCGTGCATTTTAGTGAAATATACCAAAATGAAAAAAGATAACGAGATGATATTGAAATCTTTGTTTAGAACCTCGAATGTCTCCCCATGTTACTGTTAAAAAACATGAAAAAGAATACGTAAATGTAATTGAAACGATATACTTACATGTACATAGAAAAGATACCATCCCTAAATTCACTGCATTTTTTTATGCAAAGTTATATTTTGTATGCAAATTTGTTATGGATTATCATCACAACTAAATTATTCGAATGAATCACAAATTTGATTCCAACTTTCCATTCATGATATCTCAATGGTGTTTTTTGTTGGTAACAGAATTAGTGCTCACAAATATTTTGCTCTTAAAACTACTCATTATAAATTTATGTATACGGATTTTAGCTTTGTATACGAAAACAGTAAACATAGATATTGTGCTCCTAAAAAAAAATAATTATGGAATAATGTATAATCATTATTATTGTTACAGTGATTACCCGTTATCAGAAAATATGATGGATTTTGTAAAGGTTATCACAAAATGATAATGTGATATACTTTCTTTTAAACTTTTGTTTTAATAGGGAAGTGCTTATTTTCACAAAACATTGTCACGTTCAGTGTAAGAGAGTTAGTGGCGTGAATTATTGTTAGCTAAAAAGCAATATAAAAATTTATCAGAAAAAAAGAACCACACTTACAAGAGGATCGTAGATCAAGCTAATGACATTGCATTGATGTTGAGGGTACACTATGAGATAAGTGACAGTCAAGGCCATTATTCATATGCCACTTAGAGAATTGATATCTGAAAAGCATCAGCAAATAACAGGCATCGCAAGACATCAAAATGTGATAAAAGACATCCCGTTTAGAATATTACGCGGTTGGATTTTTTCGCTCTCAGCCTTTTAACTGTTCATACGCGCGCGATGAAAGCAGTGCTCAGCGTCTTCACAAAGCTTTATGAATCTCGGTGACATCATAAATCATTCTGCTATGGCAGGCGCTCTTGACAAGGGAAGGGCTATCGCCGAAGTGAGAGCCATATATCATTTCAATTACGTGACTTTGTCGAACATTTTTTCCCTTAATAATCTGCCATCATCGCAGATTAGCGCGTTTATCACTTCAATCCGATACAAACTGTGAACTATGCACTCGCCTTTATTTTAATCACTCGCCCATCATCGGCATCCATTTTTTTCTTTCCTTCTCGCCCATTTTCTCTTATTTGTTCTCCCCGCACCTGCCATATTTCTACTCTCCTTTCAAATCCCTCAAGAAATATTACATGCCTTCGATTTCTATTTTTACGTCATGCTTTTATGCTGAGTGACTTTCTCTCTTTTGGGCTCTTGTTTCGGGCAGAGAAAGTGAGCCGACCGGGGCCAGAAGATCGCTTGCACCGCAGCCGTCAAATTCTCGCAAGGAGCGCATAACTCTCACATTCATTATTGGTGCGTCTCATAAAGAGGCGAAAGGGGAATGGTGGCCCTGATCAGCAACTGTAGCAGAAAATGAAGCAGATGTGTGGGTTATTCAAAAATATTACTAAGCAGATACAGTCCTAACAGATGGTTGAATAAGATTCAATTCAATTAATTCTAATAATAACGATAACATTAACGATAATATTGTGTAAATTAATAATGCCCACCTTTTTAAACAACAATAACTTTTCTTCTTTCAAAGCTCTGTCATCTTTCATTTAAGCGCACTGAGACCTTCTTCAAAGGTATGTCGCGCTCTATAAGAACTGTCTTATTATTATTATCATTATTATTATTATTATTATTATTATTATTATTATTATTGCGCAATTTCTATAGCAATATACTTAACAATAAGGAATCCGCAAGCTTTACATTTATGTTCGGTGCTTTTATCATCCACACATTATTAAGTTCAATTTTGTCCTCATTACATGCACAGCGCATAGATAATGCACTACCAGTAAATGCCTGATATTGAAGGCTATTAACATTTCATAGAAATGTAAAAAAGCAATCAGAAATGATAACAGAGATGCAACAATCGAATGTTTGACAAAACATCTCTGAAACAACATAAGTGGGGAAAAGTCCCACTTGTTCTAGGAATGATTCAAATCTTAAGGATGGTATCATCTCCAAGCGACTTTAGGGATCGCATCATCCCCTCCCCTGTCTCCTCCTTCTCGGGTTTACCCTCTCATACATCGACGATAGGGTTGATGAAAACAGAGATGGGTATCTTGTTTAGTAAAAGAGCTTTTATCGGCAGCGACACTTTATTGCATCCTTCGATTTCTCGCTGTTATTCTTGAGTGGCCCGGTCAAACGAGGGTGGGATGAACCCAGTAACCAACAACTGCGGCGTAGCTACCCAAGGGCACTGGGGAGAGAGCGGGTAGCCCTCCCCATCAAGTGGTGGAAAAAGAGTGCGGAAAAAATACGAGAAAAAAAGGGTAGGTAAAGAAAGACACCCGAAACATCTCCCGCACCCTTCTCTATAATTAGTAGCCTTGTACATGTGCATTTCATTTTTGAAGTAAGATATGTGCGCCCCCTCCCACCCTTCCATTGTCCCTCAATGAGCGAACTTACGCTACGCCTCTGACCACCACTATCCTTTGCACAAGGACAGAATGAATACCATGCGATGTGTAATGTGTCTTTTCTATTCAGTATCACACCGCTTCATTGTACTAGGGTTATTATGAGACAAATATTATTTTTCGCATTGCAGAAACTTTCTGATATTTTGAAAAAGAATTTACAAGTGTGGTATTTGTGCCTGTTTGATGGAAAAATGCATGTTATGCTTCAAGAATTATTTAGTTTAGCAGACTTTTTGTTCGGGATTGAACACGTAACATTTAGGAAGGAATCCTGATAACTGTATTAGTATAGAGGCATTGAGTTATGAAAAGAAAGAACTAATGAATATTCATAAATTCACTGTGTTCATAAAATAGTNTTATATTCATATCTAAATAGAGTAATGTGTTAATATTGCAATGTTATCATTATTGACCCTTTGCACTGAATTTCAAGCCTGCACACAAATGTGCACCATCTCCACTCCTTAGTGAGTGCTCCTTCAGTTTCACACTGTTCACATCCATTCATGTAAAGGCAATGGTAAAAGCATTGCACAAAGACAACACCATCACTGTAATCTCCAATTTTGTTCTCTCTTCAGCATGCGGTTTTCTTTATTACTGCAAATGAACTTAAATCCCCATTAAATGTTTATTACTGTAATCTTGGCTAATTCCGTAAATTTTTAGTCTGTAGTACGGGTTTTGATGCAATTAGAGCTGGATTCAACGCTCGGTCGTTTAGTTTTTCCTCCTTTCAGTATGCGGTTTTCTATATTGGTGCAAATGAACTTAAATCCCCAATCAAGTGGAATGATAAATAGATTGGAGAAAATAAATCACCGTTAAACACTAATAGTCAAGAAAGGGAGGTGCGTACATAGTTTTTTCGTTTACAGGTGATTTGATAATAGTTTAACGGACGTGTAATTATATTGCTATATAATCATGCATTTATATTACTTCTACGAAGTATATTTGATTTTCCATGCGATTAGAGCCAGTATTGTGTGTATACTAAATCTGGTTGGATATATTGCTTCTAAACGGGATACATGGTGCATTTAAGTAGCAGTAACTTGTTTATAGAATTATTAACTTTCAACGCCAATTTAATCGGCCTAGTTTAAAAAACAACACGAAACAAAACAAATAAACAAATAAACAAAACAAGGCACTACAGTGCGTCCCAGAAAAAACGAAACCGAGAACTATTTATGTTTTATCATAACTTAATCACAATGATAATTAATAAATGACACATATTTGGAAAGCTTAGATCCTCTTCTTTCATTTGATGCAACTCATATGATGCATATTTCACGCATGAGTGATTAAAAGCAATTTGAAGAGAGGAAACCAAAAAGTCATTTGGCGGGCGGTATCTGAATTTCAAGGAGAAAATCACATTCTAGAAAGTTCAATTTCTGCTCTTTCATATGACACCTCAATCAGGAAAAAATGAGCCAGGAATAACAAAGTTCTGTTTGTTTAAATCAATGCTTGCATTTCCATAATTTGATCAAACGAGTTCGTTTTCACTGGCTACCTGCCGTAGCAACAAAGAAAGTTAACAAAAGACTTAACTACGTTTCGTTGAAGATCAGCCATGCATCATGTCTTTGGTCTTCTCTGTGCATGGCTGATCGTCAAATGAAAGAAGAGTATCTAAGCATTCCAAATATGTGTCATTTATTGATTATTTTTGTGATTAAGTTATGATAAAACATCGATAATTCTCGGTTTCGTTTTTTCTGGGACGCACTGTATATGCCCGACAAAAACCTTGGTTTATTCGTTATTACCAGCGACACCACTCTATAACAATATTTCACGTCCCATTATGAAGAGCTACCGATAGCGGACTTGTCAAATATATTAACCAGTGGAATTGTACACGTTATCAAATTTGGATGTTAATGAAGCGTTTGTTATTTGGTATCCCTATAAATGCATCCTCACTAATTGGAATAAAACGTTAAATTGACATAGATGAAATAATCTTGCAGTAAATTTGGAGGTAAAATCATGCTCTAGATTATTAATTGAGTTCGCTCACTGGGGTTTAGGGACAATTTCGCTGAAATGCCTGGCTCTAATTGATAGCAGAGCTGTCCTCAATTTGTTAGTAGCTCGTAATTTGAAGTTATGTATTAATCTGCAGTACCAGGGTACCATGTACAGCTGTTCCTTTACACGTAAGTGGGTAGACATACATTGTAATAACTCCATAAAAAGACATTAAAACGAGTATTGAGATAATTATACAATTAACAACTAACTTAGTAAAATGGCCTCTAGCAGGAGCTAATTTGTTCTCTATATCATCGGGCACTAGTCGGTAGTATTTCCTATTTCCTTTGGATATACAAGTTGTAAGTTTTTGCCCCAAAATCAATTAAATATCAAGTAAAATAAATATGTAGGATAGCAAAGACCACAACTCTTTAAACAACAGCTCTACCCGCACGTATATGAATTGAACGTGTCGTCGGTTGCGAGACATGCGGGCGTTCGGTTGCGAGACATGCGGCAGATTTCAGAGTAGAATAATCCAAATATGATGCGTACACAACGGATGAGACAGACGTTTTTTCTAGACCTGTATACGATATATATATAAATATAGGTTCGCTTCAATGCATGTTGAAAAAAAAACTACTGTAACATCGTTCCTATGTAACACATGCCGTGATCTGTTCTCTGTCTACACTGATCAATTGCACACGTTGGAAGACTCGGTGATGCCAGCACCGCTTGTAGTTTCGTGATGTATTTGTGATTGTGCTAATTTCCATTCGCTAGCCATTGTCGTCATCCTTGTTCCCGCCTAATTCGAGGAGCAGTCAACAGAGTAAAGACAAAATTAGTATCAGTCGAAGGTTCAGCGGGCTGTACTCGGCTCTTCTCACGCGAACCGTGGGCACAACGCAGGGGGGCTGTTCGATCCGGGTGTATTGCCCCCCCCCCCCAAACCCCAGCCCCGTAGTTCGTTGAAATCATAGAAATGGAAAAAGCAGTGTTCTCTATATAATTTATCCTCGTTTTTTTTAAGGGTGGAACACAGTCATGTTGAAAATAAATTTATAGAAAGGGGCACTTTCCTTTGCATTGAAATTGCCATATACCACGGAGTTCTGGCAAAATGACCCTGGTGTAAACGGCAACAATGACTTGGACCTTTATTTCATAGTACACTTAGGTTTATGGAAATAAATGTCGAGAGGTAAATGATGTTTATTGCATTGTTTATTTCATTCTTTAGAAAGGAAATCGCACACGCACACCAAGCTGTTAAACTGTATCCGTTTCTTTACTGATACTGGGTTTGTCTGTTTGGAGTTGACAGTATTAAACTTTTACTACAACCCTTAAGGCCTAATTTAGATTTAGTGTTTGTACTCTTTTATCATGTCGTTACTTTCTACTACGGCTTGTAAAATAGTAATTGATTGTGTATAATACAGTTATTGTCCCCTTGCAGATCGTCAAAGATAGTTATCGGCAAATCGTGCCTAGGCTAAACGCAGTAAATCTTCCCTCGAAATGCTTTAGGTTTTTATAATCTATGTTCATAAATCGTAGCTACCATAGTCCATCAAGCTTATGGTAATGTGTATAAAAATATTCCATAGGTCTATAGTACCATAAAGTGCATATGCATGATAATAAATACACGGCGCAACGCTACCCCATTGTTGAATGTGTTTTTCGACACAAAGCCCGTGTGGCGTCACTTTCAAAGTCACGTGATCGCATTGGACGTCAGAACATGGTGTTATTCCTCTACCATGGCGCCGGCGATGTATTATAGGATTCACCTCTCTGTGTCCTAACAGGTGGATGTAGCAATCTGCGGGATGACATGATATTTACCCGTCGTAGTTAGACAATTCTGTATCATCCCATGCCTCGCATGGGGTCTCCTATGCTGGACGCAGCGCCATATACCATGTAGCTATTATCATTGTCGTACATAATTAAGGCACGGTAATTTTGCTAAATGGTGCCTGATATGCTCTCACGCATTAGCAATTTGCCCAAGTGATCCGTTAATATTATACGCACAGGGGATGCATCAGTGTATTAAAAACATGATTACGATTTAATATAATGGAAATAGCACGAGAAAAGATGAACTAAATTGAAGCAGAGCTTGTTGAAGTGTTAGTTCCTCCGATGCAAATTCTATGATAAAACATGAACTATGTATACTTAGTAATCAATAAATCATTAAATAGACAATAATAGTGAAGAATGATGAAAAATGAGAGGTTATGACCACCTTTTTATTTGTGGATATGTATTGCCAAACGAATGGTAACTTTGCCGTACAATAATTTGTACTTTCATTTCTAACAGAAAAGTCCCCATCAAAAACAATGTATTATAAGCTATAAATATAAATATCAACTGCTTCGTGTGATAATTCTTTAATAAACTATACTACTATTTTATGTGTTGATAATTATCCAATTACAGGGCGATTAGAACGCTAAGTTTGATTTACTGAATGCAGGGAAAGAGAGAGTAATCGAGTGTAAATTCATCCAGCACGTTAATAAATCCATCACAAAGGCGCCCAATGATTCTGCAATAAGAAAGATTTCTTTTATTGAAGATAGTACCAGGTTTTTAAAATAATTTTTATACAAACAGGGCATCAATCATCATTCTTCGATAACTTTTCATAAAAGATCACATCAGTCGTGAAAAAGTCTGCAAGAAACTTTGGTTATTAGTATGTTTCGTTATCCCGGTATAGGATAATTACCATAAAACATCTACAAACTCTATATAGGGAATCAATCGTATATGAGAAGTAAACAAATTTATCAACGCTAACAATTTTTCATTAAGTAGTAAAAACTGTGTTAAATATCAAATCTTAAATAATATCTCGTAACTAGAACTCCTTCGTAGACGATTAAGGTAAATTAACGAAATTGTCAGCTGTGTTTATATTTTGGCCAGTTACTGGTTTTTCTATGTCAAAAGTAAGGGCCCCACTCCTTCCCTGCGATATTACCAATGTTTTACCCCCTTCCCCCTCTTTAAGGAAGAAATCTAACATCCCTCACAAAAAAAATGTTCGGCAGGTGAATTCTGAAGAGAAGGACCTTCGCAATTTGCCCGCCTCATCTCGTTTCTGAATCTTCTTTATAGCTGCATCGCAACTGACATTTCTGATCATTACTAACTAGCTTATCGTTTTCCTTGGCGCCACTTTAATTTTATTTCCATTTCTCTTCCTAGTGACTCTACAGTTGGAAAACAAAATATATTTACAGTAATGACGTCATAATGAAATCCTACCGAACATCCCTGGTAAACAGAATACCTATTCAGCGTAGTGCTGAGCCGTAGATATGGAATGAATTATCACTTGAAAATAATGCCGCTTAAACCTTTACTCAAATATTTGACAGCATCGTTGGTTTTTAGAAAGTGCTGGTACTGGATAAATGGAAAAAGGAATATTATCTGTACATTGAAAAGGGCCCAACGAAAAAGGCTATCAGATCACAGAGTTTCCTTCAGCCGTTGGTTGGCAGCTAAAGTAAAACTATTAAATGTGTTTTCTCTTATAAAACAATCCTACAGCCATAATCTGATCATGTGTTGCAAATCTGGCAGAATAAATGATTACTTCCCACTGAAATTCTGGCGTCGGCGACATTTATTGTTTTCCTGACTCCCAAGAAACATCTATATGCGTGTTATTAAGTAACCAGGGGACCGACGGCTTTAAGTCTTTTCCGAGGGACATGTTAATAAGGATTTATTCATTACCGAAGGGCACACGCGCATTGACTTGGTGTGGAACCCGGAAACTCTCGGTAACTTTTTGATTATGTTATGATATGCAACAACATGTCACATATCGTACAGAATGTTCTTGTATTCTGCACAAGAATGATGATTTTATATTTCTAAGGATCAACTTACGGCGTTATTCGCACCCACTGATATATATATATATATATATGACCCACTAATATGATCCATGCAAATTTTAATCATTCGCGTGTTATTCACCTATCGAACAAAATCAATGTTGTCTGCACTGAAAGTGCTAATCAAACTGACACTTTTACACAATTTCTTCTTAAATATCAAGACTGCAACATTCTTCCCGCTCCAACTGCCAAAGGCTATCTTTGAAAGTATTTCGGAAGTAGCCCCCCCCCCCCCTCGCATAAAAAAAATCTTACCCTTGAATCGGAGTCTGGAAGTATTCACCCACAAGTGCAGTGTCCCCATTTATTGATTAACTCTTTTACCACGAATGCTTGCCGCTCAGGCGTCTATTTTGCTTCACCCTGTGCAGATGGACCAGTAGAAGAAGAAGGACAACGAAATGGAGAGAGAAGATCGTGAAAATGACCAGGACAAATCTAGATTGCATTCATGAAGAAATAGAAAGATCTATTTCGAACACCCAGCCGCGTTTCTTCCTCGAATCCGTTCCTTTCCTTCTTCCCCTCACCCTCACCCTAATTCGGGCTCTCTCCGTCTTTAATGAAATTGCGATAACATATAAGTCGCTAGGGAAAGGGTCGCTTCTACGTATATCTCTTTTTCGTCACTCTTACGGCTGCAGGAGCGCCTTTATTCTCAAGACGTCGATTTGGCGCCCTTTTCACTCCACCCGGAGTCAAATAAAACGCATTTGCATACTACATCGGGTATCATGTCCTGCTAACGGCCTCTTAACATATTTATTACTGTTCCTCTCCGCCATGATGCCGTTTTTGAAATACCAATTTTGAATTCATGAGTTTATATTAAGCGTTGTGTGGAGAAGACATTAATGTTCTTTATTTGATTTGTGGAAATCTGATGACAATTGGGTGCATACTTTCAGTTTTATAGAATAAGATTACAGCCTTAGAATGTTTTATTTTATTTTATATTGTAGAGTGTCTATTTATGATAACGGTAACCAGATTTGATATCATATTCTTCGTCTACTACCTGTAATACTACTCCCACTACTACTACTACTACTACTACTACTACTACTACTACTTCTACTACTACTACTACACTGTGAAAAGGTTGGGCAATATTTTTCCAACATTTTGCCCAACGTTGTGCTAAAGTCAACCCAACCATCTATTGGGCAATATTTTGCCCAGTTGTATTGGTAAACGTAATTACCCTACTCCACACGTGCATAATTGTTTCGTATTTTGACTAAAATTTGGGCAAAGATATGACCCTTCAACTGCCCGACTACGGTAGCCCACTTTTTGGGAAAATCTTGACCAGCTATTGGGCAAAATACGAAAATATTGCCCAATAGATGGTTGGGTTGACTATTGGCACAACGTTGGGCAAAGTGTTGAAAAATATTGCCCAACTTTTTCACAGTGTACTACTACTTCTACCACCACCACCACCACTACTATATCATCACTACTTCTATATGCTGCGTTTACTTCGTTTTACTCCTATTTGTTACTACCAATATTCTGTCGTGAAAGTGTGATACTGCTAAATCAAGCCATATGACGTACCTTTTACACAATTATTGCCTGAAGTGATTAAAGAGCAGCAACTTTAATGTACAAGCCGACGTTTCGGCGAATTGGACAATCTTTTATTTTTCAAACTCATTTGTCAAGCGCATGATAACTGCATTCAAGATCTTCAAGTAGGGTAGCTGTAAAGTCAATACAATATTCCTGAATAATTTTGCCTTGGAACTGAAAACATACAATTATGAATATGGTAACCTGCACGGAAAAATGTTGAAATAAAGGAAATGGCGAAAGAGAAAATGACATTGACTTCCTCTTCCATTATGTCACAGGTAGTTTTTTTTTTATTATAACAAGGTTTATTTACTGAATATACGACCCTCGGGAGTGACATAACACACCTCCTTCACATGTAATTTTAATTTCATTACCGTTCTCGGCTCAGTGCGAACTTAATTGAATGAAGCACTCCATTTTTGCACACTCCTGCCCGTTATTTTTGTATGGTGGACGCATCGCACTCGCTTTCGCCCTTTTCAGCAGCGGTAAATAGAAAAGCTTTGTAGTAAGCATTTTAACCCATTGGCTTCTGGATTAATTCACTGCCATGTGCTTAGCAAAGGGACCCCCCGGTTCCAGCAGGTAATGTGGTAAAACATAAGGTAAGCTGAGTTGAGTGACAATAAACTGCCATCGATATTTATTCGACGGGAGAGAGTTTGAACATGCAATCAATATTCAAACCGTCAGTTTAGGAAGAAGCGAATAATGTGGTATTTTGTAAAGTTGATGGATTATAGTAGGAGAAGACAAGATGGTTTTACACGTTGAAACTTGAATGTCCATTCTCTAACACGTCGAAATTTTAAGAAATAACGTATTACTAAAACAAAATATATTTTTACGCTGACTGTTCCATATTTTGCCGAGCTCCAGATCAGACTCTGATCACTAACTTAGATGTGTATTCATTATTACACCTGTATGAATAATCATAAGATTCGAAACGTTTTGAATACACTTACAGTTTGATTTCGCTGGCTTGAGAATAAAGAATGAGATAAAAGATTTAGAAACTGGTTGCGGTGATAATTTTGACTTCTAAAAGTGAAGAGAATGACGATCGTGTGAAATTTAGATTGACGTATATAATATTTATTTCATCAGCGCATGTAATATTCAGTCCGACAGTGGCGTTTTAAACCAATGCATTTTATCAATAGTGTAACAGTAAGGAGGGGCCTTGATTTGATAATTCCATCATTTCCTTTCAAATAATTCCACCCTATTATAGTCTTCGTAGCCTTCTGGATCTCAATTTGTAATTCTACCATTTCCTCTCACAATCGTCAACTCATATCCTTTAAACCAGACTTAATACTTTCTGATACTCAGTATAGACGATAATTGTACAGTATGTACAACTCTCTCAATATCCCGATTTAAGGAGAATCATTATCCCGGTTTAACAGGTTTGATACCTTTCTGGTATTCAGTTGATGATGTAAAGCGTGTACAACTCTCTCCGTATCACTGCCTAGATTTAGGGGTTATTAAAGTCTTATAATTGATTATAGATCTTGGGTCTATCATCGTTTGGGTCAATAGCTTTGTTTGTCCAGAGAGTATATGCAATGTTTGTGCCGCCCATTAAGAATGGCGATTAATCTATAATGGAGACTTGTTGACTTTGGCATGGTTTCACGGCAAATATTATGGCTGGTTAATGCGTGGACTTCACAACACTGAGAGCCGAGAAGGAGAAGAAGACGGAAATGGAGATTGGTTTCGATAGATGATTGGAGAGATGGAGATATGAAAGAACAATACAAGATGGGGAGACAATAAACATGATACTGATAATTATAATGGTAGTTATGATGATAANTACTACTACTTCTACCACCACCACCACCACTACTATATCATCACTACTTCTATATGCTGCGTTTACTTCGTTTTACTCCTATTTGTTACTACCAATATTCTGTCGTGAAAGTGTGATACTGCTAAATCAAGCCATATGACGTACCTTTTACACAATTATTGCCTGAAGTGATTAAAGAGCAGCAACTTTAATGTACAAGCCGACGTTTCGGCGAATTGGACAATCTTTTATTTTTCAAACTCATTTGTCAAGCGCATGATAACTGCATTCAAGATCTTCAAGTAGGGTAGCTGTAAAGTCAATACAATATTCCTGAATAATTTTGCCTTGGAACTGAAAACATACAATTATGAATATGGTAACCTGCACGGAAAAATGTTGAAATAAAGGAAATGGCGAAAGAGAAAATGACATTGACTTCCTCTTCCATTATGTCACAGGTAGTTTTTTTTTTATTATAACAAGGTTTATTTACTGAATATACGACCCTCGGGAGTGACATAACACACCTCCTTCACATGTAATTTTAATTTCATTACCGTTCTCGGCTCAGTGCGAACTTAATTGAATGAAGCACTCCATTTTTGCACACTCCTGCCCGTTATTTTTGTATGGTGGACGCATCGCACTCGCTTTCGCCCTTTTCAGCAGCGGTAAATAGAAAAGCTTTGTAGTAAGCATTTTAACCCATTGGCTTCTGGATTAATTCACTGCCATGTGCTTAGCAAAGGGACCCCCCGGTTCCAGCAGGTAATGTGGTAAAACATAAGGTAAGCTGAGTTGAGTGACAATAAACTGCCATCGATATTTATTCGACGGGAGAGAGTTTGAACATGCAATCAATATTCAAACCGTCAGTTTAGGAAGAAGCGAATAATGTGGTATTTTGTAAAGTTGATGGATTATAGTAGGAGAAGACAAGATGGTTTTACACGTTGAAACTTGAATGTCCATTCTCTAACACGTCGAAATTTTAAGAAATAACGTATTACTAAAACAAAATATATTTTTACGCTGACTGTTCCATATTTTGCCGAGCTCCAGATCAGACTCTGATCACTAACTTAGATGTGTATTCATTATTACACCTGTATGAATAATCATAAGATTCGAAACGTTTTGAATACACTTACAGTTTGATTTCGCTGGCTTGAGAATAAAGAATGAGATAAAAGATTTAGAAACTGGTTGCGGTGATAATTTTGACTTCTAAAAGTGAAGAGAATGACGATCGTGTGAAATTTAGATTGACGTATATAATATTTATTTCATCAGCGCATGTAATATTCAGTCCGACAGTGGCGTTTTAAACCAATGCATTTTATCAATAGTGTAACAGTAAGGAGGGGCCTTGATTTGATAATTCCATCATTTCCTTTCAAATAATTCCACCCTATTATAGTCTTCGTAGCCTTCTGGATCTCAATTTGTAATTCTACCATTTCCTCTCACAATCGTCAACTCATATCCTTTAAACCAGACTTAATACTTTCTGATACTCAGTATAGACGATAATTGTACAGTATGTACAACTCTCTCAATATCCCGATTTAAGGAGAATCATTATCCCGGTTTAACAGGTTTGATACCTTTCTGGTATTCAGTTGATGATGTAAAGCGTGTACAACTCTCTCCGTATCACTGCCTAGATTTAGGGGTTATTAAAGTCTTATAATTGATTATAGATCTTGGGTCTATCATCGTTTGGGTCAATAGCTTTGTTTGTCCAGAGAGTATATGCAATGTTTGTGCCGCCCATTAAGAATGGCGATTAATCTATAATGGAGACTTGTTGACTTTGGCATGGTTTCACGGCAAATATTATGGCTGGTTAATGCGTGGACTTCACAACACTGAGAGCCGAGAAGGAGAAGAAGACGGAAATGGAGATTGGTTTCGATAGATGATTGGAGAGATGGAGATATGATAGAACAATACAAGATGGGGAGACAATAAACATGATACTGATAATTATAATGGTAGTTATGATGATATTGGTGATGAAGATGATGATGATAATACTAATGGCTTCTTTAACCTATGTCTTTCACGCCGTTGGCGCTACTGGACCCTGTTTCATTAAACTTGATATCAATTACAAGTTAAAAGCTACTGTTATAAGCTACTGAAATCAAGGCATCTGATTGGTTGAAAGCAAATTTGTCATAGAAATTATGCATTTGTTATATGTAAACAGTATTATGAAACGGGCCTCGGGTGATAACCCCGGTAGTAGTACTCTCGCTTATCGGGTATCAATTATTTACACCTGGGTGGAGAGAGGCAGCATGTGGATTAATGTCTTGATACTGTATATTAGTGCCGGGCTGTGATTCGAATCCCTAACCTTGGATTGAGAGTCAAGTGAAAGAACAACCACATTACCACTCTTCCACGATGATGAATACGGATGAGGAGAAATAAAAGGTAAAGATAAATGTTTGTGATATGGTAGTGCTTTATGACATGGGTACATAGTGTGTATGCAGCGTTGCCTAATCTGATAAATATATGCTTTCAATGGCTTGACACAGGCCAATTGTACGTATGGGTGTAATATATGTGAATACAGAAATAAAGGTATTACCAAGAAGTTACCAGCAACTGGTAACTTCTTGGTATTTCTCATATTCATTCCTTTATATTCGATTTTGTGTATATTGTGTTCCTCAGAATTAGTAACGACATTTTCTTCTTTATAAACATAACTAATTATGGCTGCCATTGTCTATTTATTGTTACTATGTACTTTATATAAAAGCTATTTTCATTCTGTTTAAAGGTCAATATTAAATTAGGAAACATGATTACTTCCATCAACGTGGTTGATTGATTTCCCTTCAAACATCACGTCCCACCGGCATACCTGTTTAATGAAACTGTTATTTAATCATGTAAAGTGTGTGTACGGTCATTAATTAAACGAGTGCTTGTTTTCAAGGATTCCTGAGACAATAATATTCAACAAGACAATTAAAAAAGATCGCCCGTGCGCGGAGATGTAGACTTTATAGCATCCTAGTTTGCCTGCTCTAATGTGCATGCAATATTCATCATTCTATTATAAACTTAAGGTCAAAGAAGAAAAGAATAATTGAAGAGTTTCGATCCTCTGAAGTACATTGATGCTGGTGAGGAAGAGGAATGTCTAATTATAAAGAATAGTGGGTTCATCGTGATATAATGTTTCTGCAGGCATGCTGCATTTACAAAGAGAGACATGTGATGCTAATGATCCTTTTACTACTAGTATACTATACTACTACTGCTACTTCTACTACAACTACTTTCATTACTACTACCACTACTACAACTACTACTACTATTACTACAACAACTACTACTACTACTACTGCTACTACAACTACTAAAACTAAAACTACTACTATGGGTAATAATGATAATAATGACAACAACAACAAGAACCGTTGTAGTGATGATAATGATGATAACAACAATAAAAACGATAATGATGATAACAATAATGATAATGATAATATTCATCATCATAATAGTTATAACAAAAATATTGATAATAAAGATAGTGATACTTCTACTACTTCTACTACTACTACTACTTCTACTACTACTACTACTACTACTACTACTACTACTACTACTACTACTACTACTACTTCTAACAATAATAAAGATATCAAAAATAATGTTAATTATTTTGCAGTCATGACTGTAGTAGTAAAAAAGAAATGGCATTTTTTTCTTTGAAAAAGGACAATCTCTATTCTGTTCTACTGTGTGCAATGCCCGTTTGGTTTTGGACATGTCCTGTATTTGTGTCGGGCTTTGTAGACACAAACAATGAAATGAAAATAAAAAGAAAGCCCTGTTTTTTCGTGAACCGTTTTAGTAATTATGTAATGAGTATCAGATATGCATTCTTGTACAAGATTAGCGGTTTTGATGGTCTAGTAATGGTATCAGGTGGTTTCGGAAAATGAAAACCAAGAACTTGAAATTGTACGCTGTCGCTCATAAAGTTGGAATATTTTTGTTTTACCCCAATTTACGGAATTATTTTAAAAATGATAGATCTAGATAATAGTATACATTCTCAGATTTCATTGAATAATAACATGCCAATGTGTGTTTTCCGTGACTGATAAAGCATGCGTATGCTACTATGCTTATCAACTAGGGGACCTACTCCCTTAAGTCATAAATGACAGTAATAAGGAATAATGCCCCACAAAAGGGCACTAATATAGCACATCGATACGGTTTTGATCATGGGGCCTCTCAGTTACGAGGCCATTGCTCTGTCACTGAACCATGACTGTACGCAGCGGGGGCAAGGGTAGGGGCAGTTTCCATAAATTCAAAAAAACTCAGAAAATGCAATAAATTTTCAATAATTTATTGCATTTTACCCTGGTCCCCAACATAAAAAAATCCTCCGGATGGCCATGCATTATAGCCCAAGGCATTGGCACACAGAAGATTTTTTATGTTGGGAACCGGGGTAAAATGCAATAAATTATTGATAATCTATTGCATTTTCTGGGATTTTTAAAATTATTTTTATATGAAAAGTGCCTCCTATACTAGCCCCGCTGCGTACAGTCATGGTTCAGTGACAAAGCAATGGCCTCGTAACTGAGAGGCCCCAGGATCAAAACCGTGTCGATGTGCTATATTAGTGCCCTTTTGTGGGGCATTAATCCTTATTACTTTCGTTAAGGGGGTAGGTCCCCTAGTTGATAAAGATGGTAGCATACGTATGCTTTATCATTCACGGAAAACACACATTGGCATCTTAATATTCAATCAAATCTGAGAATGTATACTATTATCTAGATCTATTATTTTCAAATCATTTTGAAAATAATTCCGCAAATTGGGGTGAAACAAATATATTCCAACTTTATGAGCGACAGTGTATAATGCCTTGAGCTCAGATACATAAGTATATAGGTACATAAATATATCACGTGACTCGGTTTCGATTCCCTTGTTGCAGTTACCAACGCTGGATCCAGATTGTTTTCAATAAGGCGGGGAGAAGCCCCCTCACAAATTAAATTCATTGCCTGCTCAGGATTTGCTCGCAATTTTGACAAGCCAGTGATTACGACACACCAAGGACGCCGGAATTGAAAAGAAATTGCTCTGAATCCTGTTCTATTTAAGTAATTGTTTTTTAGAGTTTTTCTCGAAGTAAGTCAATCAAAATGCCATTTGTTGCGTAATGGTTTCTGTAGTTTCTGTTTTGACGTCATCAAAAGTGGAATTAATCAAATTGAAAACAAAGTAACCATCCTATGTTTCCCCATATTTTCTTGATTGAATGGTAAATTAGATAACACAAATAACAACACTTTAATATGAAACACGCCTTTGATTGCTGACGGGTTGTTATCTTATGTACCTTTCAGGCTATTCTGCGTGTGATGCAAATTCGCATAAATTGAGCTACACTAAATGAAGTTATATTTCTAATCAGTATGACCGATTTGATGAATTCGTTTTTTTTTTTTTTTTTTTTCTAACTCTAATCGGATAAATCGTTATTTAAAAGTCGTTGCAAAATCCAACGAAAAAAAATAAATTCACTCAGGAAAATATCTTAAGGTTTATTGAATTGAGTATACAAATATATTTCAATATCTTTAGGTTATTGAATTGAGTACAAAGCTATATTTCAACACAAATTGGCCACATTTCTAACTCTAATCGAATGAACCGTTATTAGAAAGTCGTTTCAAACTCCAAAAAAAAAAAAATGAATTCACATAGGAATATCACATAGAATATCTTAGGGTTTATTGAATTGAGTATAAAGCTATATTTCAATACAAATTGGCCACATTTATAATTCTAATCGAATGAACCGTTATTAGCAAGTCGTTGCAAAATCCAAAAAAAAAAAAAAAAATGAATTCACATAGGAAAATATCTTAGGGTTTATTGAATTGAGTATACAACTGTATTTCAATACACATTTGCCACATTCCTTTACATTCAAATCCCAGTGCATGTGTCGAGCACTGGCAAACAAGTTGAATTTGCTTTTAGTGTCGTCCCTAATGGACATCACAATGGAATTGTTCATAAGCAAGTATTTATTTATTGCCCCATCAACTAATTACATTGTAGTTCCCTGATCATTGGAGCTTGGCGCAGCTCTGCGGTGCCTTAATAAAGGCCGGCTTTCATGGATGTCCATGAATGTTTTGTTGGGTTTCGAATTAGCTTAAGTATGCGTGAAAATTCTATCACTATTTTGTGGAGAAGCATCCACAGGGGTGAATATGAGGCTATCTTGCTGTCGTTCACTGAATAGGCGCTGGTTAGGATATGCCCTCAGGAACAATGAGCCGATTTTAATGAAAGTTAATGCCAGACACGCTGACGCCATTTCCAGAATGAAATGTTATTATTATTATTATCAATTTAAATAACCTTTAAAGAAAAGAGCAAATGTCCAGTTTTTTAATAGTTATTTTTTGTTAGATAGAATGCAAACGAAAGTGATAAGGTATACCTAGTTATGGCTTTTTGTTTGTTATTACATAATCCTGTTCTCAATTATGTTCCATTCCTAACAATTTTGGAAGCTAATTATTAGAGTTAACGTTTGTTTTTGTCGTAAACATCTTTCACAACGAATGTACATTAATAATAATAATAATAATTCAACTTATATAGCGCTTAATACAAATGTCTCTAAGCAAGAAATGGTGTGGATAAATCCGACCTGAATACTCCTTCAAATACATGTAATATTATCGCATAGATTGCCTTCTCACGCATATGAATTGCACAAAAGATATTCCTTCATCCATCGTGAATATTATTTCAACAACTTTATCATAATAAATAGCCAGGATATATTTTACAAAACATCAATAGATATTTAAATTATCCATATCCATTTTACCAATATCCAGTAGGAATACTTAGATCATACACTGGGTATTCACAACGTAAAATATTATTTTATTACATTGCTTTACCTGAACATTATCGAATAGGCTACCTTATCTTTTTAGGAAATTGGATGAAACGTAAAAATCACATCAATCGTTATCCATCGACTACAATAACCGATATAGAAATATATGTATATCCAGACTGCACTAAATGATTTCGTCTACGAAACAGAACAGATCACTACATTCGTTATCCATCGACTACAATAACCGATATATAAGTATATGCATATATCCAGACTGCAGTAAATGATTTCGTCTACCTAAAAACCTACCTTAAAACCTATCAAATTCCCTTTTAGATCAATCCAACCTTTTTTTTCAATACAAAAACTGGACTTTTTTTTTTGAAGAGCTAGATTTGTCTGTCTGTCAGATGTTCAGAATATGTCCTAAATGTCCAAACGTTCCCATTTACCTTGATTCCATGGATCCGGGGAATAATTATAGAGTGACGTTTCCAATCTAGGAAAGAGATGGCGAAGACAGACACACAGTCTTGTTTCCATCTTGCGTATGTATGTTTTGGCTGATCTCCCCCCTTCTCGCTCCCTCTTCTTTTCTGGTAAATACTTCCATACGCAAACACTATTATATAATCTTATAAATGTTACTATCACTATTATTACTATATTTTTTTGGAATTATTTCCTTTCCTGTTTGGTACAATTAAAGGAGTGCGAATGCCCCCGTTTTGCCTTTGCAGACATAACATCATTATTTCCCCCTATCATGTACTTCCGATAATGGCAATGACTAAATCAATTTGAAGTTTAATGCATGCATTCCACGGAAATTTTTTCATTATATCGCAGTGACATCCGGAGTCGTTTGAAAAGTGAAGTTATCATTTGTTCGTGATTGCATCGTTTGTCTACTGGATAGATAGATGCAAGGATATTCAGTGCGGACTCCCCCCCCCCCTTTTCAAAAATTTCATCAAAAAAAAAGTGAATATTTGACGTTATTAGTTAGAAGCTCTGTTGCTTGTGTTCGAAGGTTTTTAACAAATGAAAAAGTTCATTTTTTAAAATAATTTTAAGATCGATGAAATCCACAGGGACGAAAATGAACACTCCGAAAGAGAATTTAACCATGGTTGCTTTGTATTTCGAGTGCATTTTTTCTATCTGATATCAACAGGAGTCGTTCATAGAGTGTATATCTAATTTTCGCTTTCCTTTATTTCATTATCGAATGGATAGGACTTTAGAAATAAATAAATATACATACGTGCACAGATGCTCTTTATTCCAGTATCGTTCACCACCCTAGGTAATGAAAAGTAGAAGAAAAAAACAAAATAAATAATAGAAGAAAATGATGGTGATGATGATGATAATGATGATGACAACGAAAAAAAAATGAACAAGAAAGAGAAGAAGATAACAACAACAACAAGAACAAGAACAGGGCGAGAAAGGGAAAGCAGAAGAAAGAAGGATAGAAAAGCAGACGAAAAGGAGGAAAAAACACAAATACAGTTTGAATCGTTTTGATTTCAAATATTAACTTTCATTCAGCAAATTAAATAGAAATGTAATCAATATCATGATATTATACATTGCTATAATATGGACAATATTATGTACAAATCGATTTGCAAAAAAAGGGACTTTAAGTAAAACATCACGACTGAGTATGGAATGATGAAATTAATACTACCTGCTCCCAAAAGTTGTTTAAAAAATCTCACAGAAAGATGATTGTCTTAATTCACTCAAGGTTATTGAAATTCCGGGCATACCAATTAAATATAGAACCGACTCCATCGATTAGCAAAAGTAGGTTGCGACTTCGCAGATCTAGTGGTACATATTATATTTGACACATGAACGGTTACCCTAGAATGCCTTTCTGGCAATCACTTCTCGTTATATGATCCGAAGTATATCCCTAACATTCCCCAATTTACAAAAAACAAGATATATAATTGCAAACGAAGCGTCACCAAACTTTAGCTTCTTATGCCAATCATCTACCATTCTCACGCACGAGTTAGAAATAGGTTTTTTTTCGTTTCCATTACTTTTTGTTAGCGATGCCACTCATTCGGGGAAAGTAGGGATGCCTTCTAAAGAATATTTCAATTTTGCAGGACCCATGCATGATTGTGGTGATACGTGGTAGAGTCGATTCAATTTCGTTTCTCAGTGTGGGACTACTCAATACAAATTCATTCGAAGCCGTGGAATGCTTTGGGGACATGACAATCAACAAGATCTAAGATCAACAAATTTCAGTATCTTTGATTAGAAAATCGTCAGTATTCAGGTATTTTCAAACGTCTTGTATAAAACACCGGCTAATTTGAATATGATGATTGTTCTTGATGTGTGGAAAGATCATTTAAAGATAAAGTCTGACATGACACATGGGCCGTTCCTATATAAGGAAAATATTTCTTGACGCATATCTTCATTAAAGATGAAGTTGAGTCCTGGGCCCCAGTTGCATAACAATTACCGCTGATGGTTAATTGCCATCAATATTTACCACCATGGCAACATAACTCAAGAGCAAATACAATCAATGTTTCCATGGTGGTTAATGGCAAAGTTTACCATCAATGAAAAGTTTCATGCAACATGGCCCTGTTCATGAAATTGAAACTTAAAAGAGCCATTCAAAAATATTATTTAGTGCACAAAAAGGAAAATATATAAATACTGTACATTATAGTGGTGCTTTTCAGTGTTATCACACATTTTCGTTCGTGCTGGTCCAGAATGTTATTTGCTTTGTGTTACACAATGTAGAAATGTTTCTAGGACTCTATTCCATTGTCGTGCTATACTCGTGAATTAGGAATTCATAGCCAGTTTCTCCTAAAATGCCTATCCATTACTAGAACTCTATAGCTTAGCTTAAAAGCACCTTTCGCCTAAGTGGCTATCAACAAGCAAGACAGAGGTTGTCATTGAAAGATGCCATGCCCGTTGATAGAATGGTATCGTAAGTATGGAAGGAGAGACAGGCGAGAGGTCATGTATGTACCACTCTGGTCACCCTGACTGACCCTCAGTGCCCCGGAGACAAACCAAAAGGTCTTGACCCCGTCTTCTCACTAACATGTCTTGACGGATATTTACGGAATCCCATCTTATGGTAACCCTTGAACCCTGACAGTTGAAACAAGACATCCAGGAGATCACCTCATTTTTCATTTGTGGATCCAGGGAGGTTAATAGGGGAGGTATCCCAATTCTTTATCATATATTTAAGAAAAATGGCTTGCTCGAAGAAATTGCGAACTCCTTNGGGAGGGGGGAGGTTGGGAGAGGAGGCTTGTTAATAGCATGTATATTATTAAGACACATAGCACTACTTTGGCGCCCTCCACTAAAATCACACCGGGTCCGCCACTTATGGTTCTGTTGAACATGTATGACTCTCGATATGCCTACGCAGGAAGCCATGGAACGGTGCGAAGTGTCATAAACACCTTGGACCTACTCCTCTTAGTAGGTCCATGTTAGCACTGTGCAATAGGTTCTATGTCAGATGCTATGATATACATAATGCAAATTGTGTTCTTCCTTAGAAACATGTTTAGGGGCAAGAAATAAAGGCATTAGGAGCTCAGCTTTTGTTCAGAAACAATAGAAAACCAAATCAAAACAAAAATATGATGGAAGGATTCATCGAAATTTACAAAGAAGTTAATTATTCATAATTATAAAGGCATATATCTGACAAACCAATAGTTCGTCGAACGATTTGTGTCTCCTGCCATTCAATTGATTTTAACATCCTCTGCACGGCTAATCATAATTCGCCTTAAAGGTATCTTCGTGTTTTCCTTTTCGTCTGAACTTCGGGTCTTCGGTTTATTTTGTTGTGGAATAATTACTGAGCCTTTTTATGATAATGTTGGGACAGTGTTCGTTCCGATAATTCTTTTAATGCATTTACAACTATCTTTTATATATAAAGCAGTTTGATTTTTTGAAATAAAATGAATGCTAAATGTTATAATCTGCAACATGAGCCACATAAAACAAAAGAAATATATATTATGTTTAATGTAATCAAATTTGTCGATATTATTTAGTTGTGTTCTCCATTAGAAAGGCCTGTTGTATAACAAAGTGAACAGAATTCATTTTGCCACAGCCCTTTCAAATTTTTTTTTTCAAATTCGTAGAAGTAGAATCATTAACCTTCAATGTGCATTTTAATACATTACATCATAATGTTGCTGATGCAGAATATTGTACATTCTTGGACGGATTGTCACATTTCGTACGTCACCGAGCTCATACAATCGGCAACCTGTCCATTATAACTATACCAAAGCCGTCGCTTTCGATCCAGGTCTGTCTTTCTCCTCTCTCTCTCTCTCTCCCTCCATTTCTCCCTCTTCTCCCCCTCTCCCTCTCTCACCGGGCCTCCACTCACTCCTTTCTCTCTCTTTTTCACTCTCTTTCACTCTCTCTTTCCTGTCTTCATGCTCTCTGTCAGTCTTTCTCTTCCCTCTACCTCCCCCCTCTCCCTCTCTCTCTCGCTCCCTCTCCCTCTCTCTCTCGCTCGTACAAACGTACGCACGCACGCACTCACGCACAACCACACAATCATCCCCTCTCTCTCTCTCTCTCTCTCTCTCTATCTCTCTCTCTATCTCTCTCTATCTCTACGTTCTTCACCCTCTCCTTCTTTCTCTCCCTTCTCTCCCCCTCTTACCCCCTCTCCTTCCTAAATAAACTGGCATCTATCTTCTTTCTGCCTGTTCTCTCTCCCTTCTCTGTCTTTGTTACCCTCTCTTTCTCTCCATCTTCTTCTTTTGCAACCCTATCTCTCACGAAAATAAAGCTCTGACACAGACTTCATTCAGGGCATAAAATACCATCCATCACCAGGATGGTACTTAGCAATTACCTAGACGACCACGATCGTCCTCAAATTGACATCTATAGTCTTAGCACTGATCATACCTGATGCACAAGTGTGACGGACTGTTCCGTATCACGTGATGTAATACGGGTCAGTTAATACGAGATAGATTTTTAGGGTTTTGTGACAGTTTTGACACCCTCTTGGGGGATGGTGTAGAACAGAATAAGGAGAGAACTGAAAGAAGAAAGTAGAAGTGGTATCTCGCTCGAGATGGACGTGTTTTGCAATCTCTAAATTGACTCCACAAGCATAGCACGACAGTTGCATCACATGAATTACGCGTTGTCACATAACCACAATAGGACAATAGACTTACCATCCCATAGCACTATCCTACCTGTTAGCGGTTTTTGTTGTTTGTCGTTGCTACGGTAACGATTTACCATCGGCAATGAACATGCACTCCGTAATGAAATAGAGACTGTTCACCGATACCGCAATGTAAATTGCTTTGCGAATTTCTCCTCCGATGTAAATGGAAGAAACCGGCAAATTATATTAGAGGACGAATTTCCTTCCCGAGTGTAGTACCTTCTTTGATGTACGGGAAAATCTGATTATGATTATTGGAATATTGCATGGTCTGACTGGTAGACTAGCCATCACTGACAGGTTTTCAAGCAATGACATTGCCTTTGGTCGAGAGAGAAATATCTGTCGCGCGGTGAAGTCTATTTACATTATACCAATTACGGCAAATTCAACGCCATCGACGCGCTAGCAACTTGCCATTCTGGGAGCATACAAAACACGTTAGGGGCACCGTTAACACTGCGCATCGCAGGTGGTTTTCTGACGCGTTGACCATCATGCTTGTTCAAAGGATGCTGTGCGCAACATGTATCCTACGAGCATGAAATGCTATCCATTGCTCGCGCGTAGTCATGGACAGGTGACCCTGCGCGTAACAGGTGCCACGTGGGTTGATATCGAGCACAGTGGGAACGCAGGCGGTATTAACGTAACATATCGTGGAACCTAAGCGTGAGAGCGAGTACATAATATCCTAGATCAACATTACAAAAGTGCGAGATTTACAGACATCTACGATAACATCGCCTTTTACGAATATGGAGACCCGCGAGCAATGCTCAATTCTAAAACCAAACACGAGCTGGAAGATTTCATTATTTTTTTTCTGGTTTTACTTTGACTGTTATGTGGACGAATGTTACACATGTAATGCAATTTATAATTTTGTTCATAAATTGGAAAAAATATGACTTTACGGTTCGATTCTCAAGCCAAATAAGCGCCTGAGGAGTTTAATGCTTTCACAAAATGCACTTGTGGGACTACTGTGTGGAACGTGTAATGTAATTGTGCATGAAAGTGGAATATAAGAATATAAGTTCTATATTTTTGTGTGAAGCCACATACATGTACCAATGTCAATGTAACGCCTAGAACCTTTGATTTCATTAAACAAATAACAAGAATGGTGAGAAGTATAAAAAAAGAAGAGAAAACTATCCCTCTTCATGCGGTAAAATAAATGCAATCTGCGATAATCACGTTCTTTGTAGCTATAAGGGTTCATGTTAACTGAAAATTATGTGATAGTATAAGCTTACCCCCCTCTTTTTAAAGAGAGCATTAACCATGTAAACAAATACATAATAAGATAATCTCAAATCATCAAAATGTAACCATATGTTCCCTGCAAACAGACAGTAAATTTAAACTAGACTTATCAAAACCGAGATAATATGAAATTGTGAAAAACTGGACCATGAACAATACCATGATTATTCTATTGTTTCATTCACTTTTTCATTTTTTTATATGCAGGCATATATATATATATGCCTGCATATAATATGTATGTTGTCATCCTGTCCACACACATCTACCACAGCATTTTTGCTCGCACTAATAAATTAAATAATCGATTTGGCTTAGTACAAAATCATATTCCAATTAGCACAGCTTCTGATTGATTTGCATACCGATAGCGATCTGTTGTTACCCGGTGCTTAGTATCACGCATGCCCAGACCCCGAATTTTATTAACGCGTCACGCAAAGGTTAATACGCGGTATTTTAA
>BEXV01000164.1:272764-286974 GCA_003118195.1 Hemicentrotus pulcherrimus | reverse complement strand
CATTACAGATGAGATCGTAAGTTCATGACTACTACTCGGTAAAACTAAATCAACGTGCATCTAAACTTCTTTCCCAAGGAGTTCACCGCCATTCCAAGTTTACCAAGTCATTGATCGTGTCATACACTGAAGGTAAACCAAACAAAAGACTCATAAAGAAGACTAATCAAGGCCGATAGAATAAACAACATTCGTTTAATTAGAAGCCAATATGAAGCGATAGATCGCGCGTGTCGCTTCCATGATCAGGATAAATTTGCAACACGCTCTTACGTTTTTTTTTTCTTTCTTCCTATGCCCTAACCTTGGCTGAAGCTTACGAACTAATTAAGTCATTGATAATTGAATATGGCTATGGTGGTTTTGATGAGAAAACAATGTGTGTCATTTTCTTAAACCACACGATATGATATGAAGACAACCCTCGGCGGACGCGCAGCATATACACCCGAGGTTACGCCATTTATAATGAATTATACACCAAGGAGAGATCTTTAGACAAATAATTTCCCTGATGACAAGGAGACCCAATTTGTCATCTATATGCCACAAAAAAAAAACCCAACTTGAATTAGGCCAGCAACCTACTTTGGGACGTGCTTTTGGAGTATTTTGCGTATGATTATGGAATCGGAATACATGCCGGTGTTTACTCAGGGCTACCATAAATATGCGATTTCAACGTCAAAGTTAGTAGTTCGGAATATTTGGGGTTGGCAACAACCAACCCATGAAGTCTTGATGAGTGATAAGATAGTCTTTCTTGCAAACACTTTTGCTAGAATAGAAGCCGCCCATATCTCAGATGCTTACACGGTGGAGCCTGCTTCAGCAACAACTTGTATAGAAAGACCCCCTGTCTTTAAAGGCCAATTTGCGTGCGCCTGTGTGTGGTGTCTCCCAAGGACACATTTTCCATTGAAACATGCATTTAAAAAACATATAAATCGAGATTAACACCTGTTTATAAAGCCTTCTTTTTGTTGTCTCCTTTAGCGGTCGTTTAAGATATACATGTAGATAGGTTTCACTTTGATACGATCACCACTAGACATCATTTTTTTGTAGATATCTAAAGGCTATGTAACGATATAAGTATGGAAATGACATTGAATCAATGTACCGGTATTATCAGTTGATATAAAAACACATTCAGTTCGTTGAAAGTTATTCACGTTGTAAAGAGTTTTCTCCTCCCACGCCCTCGAAAACCTCAGCTTCATACTAAAAAATAAAAAAAAGGAGAGGGATCCTTATTCCTCAATTCAATTTTCCCATCCCGCAGGTAATTCGCAAATGTCCTTGAATCTTCTTAAAACGCAATGAAGAGCATTTTCAAGTGCAAGCTCCGTAAAAGAGCCACACACTCGATATAAGACGCCCTTTACCCCATTCACCCAACCATGGCCTATTTGTCCAGCATGGATTACACTCGAGACGTTTCTCGGTTACAGCTCTCTTTTTTCCGATGGTTCGTATTCCGAATGTTCGTTTTCCGAACGTTGATCATTCCGAAGATTAATTTTCCGGAGTTTCATTTTCCGAATGTTTGTATTTCTGAAGGTTCGTTATTCATAAGGTTCTTTTTCCGAAGTTTTGCTTATTCCAAGGTCCAGAATTTATTCTTTCGAAGTTTCGGTTATTCGTAGGTTCGTTAAAATACTCAGCAAACCAATACAAAACATTGAGTAAAATTGGATAACTGATAAGAAAGTTTTCAATGTTTAATGACATGAAAAACTTTGAAAATCACAAGCCAAATTAGCAACTCATCATGTGTCTGTGACGCCATTGAGTCACTATCCACAATTACAATTTTTTAAAAATAACTTCCTTATAAGTTTGATATTTGATTTCACTCAAATTATGTTTGCTCTGTTCTCTTGTTTTATCCATCTATTAAAAGCAAATGATTTTTGGCGTGGACTTAGCCTTAGTTTAAGACCGAGGCCCAGAGTTACCTAAAATATATCGATTATATAAATCTTACGCATCATGTCATCTTAATGCCAATGTCACCCATTTGCAAGTACATATTATTATTAAATTTGATAATCTCATGTATGGTCGTACTTTCACTTCCAACAAAGTAGGTTGAAACTCGAAACTTATTGAGTGACATCCTTCTAAAATAACATCAAACATTTGAAACAACAGTTGTCAATTTGGTGCGCCCAGTAAGATCAGCTGCGATGCCCGGCTCTATCCTTAACCTGTTAAGCATGTCGACCTAGCAATCAGCTTCGAAGATAGTGCCCTTTCCGTGGCCTAGAAACTTAGGTTTTGGAAATCCCGGTTGATCTACAGCATGGGTAATAACATGTGAGCTGAGTGCATTGGAAGTTGCCCGGTCTTCATCGTGCTCCCATCAATTCCTCTTCTCCCTCGTTTTCCCCGTCTGCTTCGAACCACGCAATCAGCCCTAGTTCAAGGCCGCCGGAATAATTGCCAATATAATGTAATCCATGGGCTGGGGCGCTCGCAACACTGCAATTAGTCCGCCACAATACACAATGCTGGATCATTTTGGTAGAGTATGTTTTTTTTCCCTGCTTGTTGGGTATTGTGGTCTCAAGAGCTTTTTGTCGCCACATTATGGCGTTCGATCGTGGATAACGGATCTCGTTCCATAGGGTCGGCGATGAAGTGCTCATGCAGCTAGGGGTGTCGCTGGTGGAAATGGGAGTTGGGAGGGGAGGGGTGGGGTGAGGTGAAACACCCTCATACAAAACTTCTTTCAAACATACTCTAGTGACATGGATTATTTATTTTTGAAAAAATACTCGGAGCACCTGTAGGTACAATAAACAATATGGCATTTTGTCTAATGTCACATTTTGAATGTCATGTTGTGGCCTTCTTAGAATCTTTTCGGCAAGTTTATCTACACATTCGATATGACACTGCCCCTCCCATTTGTAAAGGTCTGACCTAGATTCAGCAATCGTGTTCGTTGATTCTGCATATCAAAAATAAGTGATACAAATGCTAGATATGCTGTTGCTCTTTTTTCCCCTAATGGGTTCCATTTCTTAAACTATTGAAATACCGAGGACTGCAGCTTCCCCGTTAGCTCTCGTCTATTTACCACCCGTGACTACTTATCATGATAATAGTTTTATAGACCTGACCCCATCTGTAGGGAGTGCTGAGAGGGATTCCGTCATGTTTCATTTGCTTTTCTCTACTTGACCAAGCATAGGATCGGATCCCAGTGAGGTGTTTCCAAAGCCCACGCTTCTTCCATCATCATCCAGGCAGGCGAGTTTTCCAAAATAGCTTTCTGGATGCTCACTCCCCTCTCCGGCCAACACAGGTCAATGGCATCCCGGCTTTTTTTCTACTCTCATTACTTTCTTTAAGTGTTGTTTTTGTTTGGGTCGCCATAGACTTTCTATTTTCATTGCCCAGACTGGCGCCAAGTGCCGTCTTGGCCTTCAATAATTGAAATAGCTCTCAACTCATATTCACAGCTCATTAACATTGCCACAAGTGAGGAGGCGGATTGGTCTTGGCAGGGCGACACTTTTTGAATGTTGGCCAGTACTATAAGAAGAACGGACGAGCTCATCCAAGCGAAGAGCATGTCATACGCCAAAGCTAGTTATACGTGATAATGTGTTATAATACCTTTGCCGCTCGATTCGAACATGAACTTGAGTTGGTTGCAAATCAAGGCGGAAGAAATAGATCACCTGACAGACGGGAGTGAGAAAAGAGGGGTTTAAGGTAGAAGAAGGTTGAAAAGGTGAGAGAGGAGAGGAGGGATGAGTGAGAAGCAGATTAAAAATAAACTCCAGTTCTGGTAAAAAAAAAAAAAAAAATTTTTTTCACAGAATCAAATGAAACTTACACTGAATGTTCAAGATTACAAATAAATGACATGCGCCAAACAATTTTTGAAGATAATGTATACTGGCTGAGTAATGAGCATAGAAAGACAAGGAAATCAAGGTAGTTCTAGCCAAGACACCATGTGTGTTGTCCCATATATAGCTTTCTGTGTACAGTGCTTGTTACTTTACCAAGACTTGGTCAAATTTATTATGATTTTTATGACTCCATAACCTTGCAGTGCGCACCAATACTTACATGCTACATGATCAACTTTTTCTGATCCTTTCCACACCTTTTCTTTCACAATGCAATCGCATTAAGTAAAGATAATGAAAACAGAAACCAAGTATATAACATAATGGATTAACCATACACATTACAAGATGCATGAAATCTGGGAGAGATGAATTACAGATTCATTGAAGTTAATGTTTAACCCAAGTACATTTTTGACGAAAATCGTCAATATCAAGCGTCTTCTTCTAGTCCGGCTATCGAAATAGGATACAGTCTCGGGTGAAAATATTCGTATTATTTTTCATCATGTTTTCTTCAGGAATCGAGGTTAAGTACCGCATTGTACATGAACTAAACGATGTCGAGACTTGCCCTTTGCCCTTCTAAGGAAATAACCAAGGGCATACACTGTGTCTTCTATATTTCCAAATATCCTATTATGACAACCACAACATCAACAAACTTTAAGGGGGGTAATAACAAAGTACATTAAGGCAAATAGGGGCAGTCTCCTGTCGAGATTTCTTGTGTTCTGGAAATAATCGAGATTGTTTAATAATCATATCACTTTCTCTTAATGTTCACGCTGATTATAAATGATGTATCAGCACAACATGAAAATGTATGATATCAAGGTACCGGGACATTCCGAAGGTAATCTCACGGGGTGTATTCCGCTTTACATGTGGTATCGAGGGTAGTATCAAAAAGACGAAAGGAACTCAAGCAAGCGTCTCCGCTACTAGAATTCTTAGAGAGTTTGAGTGCTTTTCCTGGGTGAAAAAAAAAAATGTTAGCCTGTTAAAAACGTCTTGGAAATAAATCATTTACTGTACATGATATATGGTCAGCTTTGTAGAGTCTCTTTAAGCAATCTTATCTATAAATGCAACTTCCATTAGCATCACTCACCTGCAGCTTTGAAGATGGCTCGAGGGCTATTGCTTTTCCCTCAATTTAACGTAATTATAAATAAATTTAAGCGAGACACGATTAAAAGAAAAAGTCCCTTCTTCGAAATCAACATATCCTTGAAGCAGAGGAAGGCAATAATACATATAGAAGAAGAGAATTCATGATTAAAATTAAACTACACATGATCCAATGATTTTAACCGCCATGACCTTCACTGTTTCTCACACCATTTCTAAGCGCTTTATAGGCCTAATCATCTCTTTCCTAACCCAACCCTTGACGATAGCAGCCCCGAACCCTAACTCTTTATGACAACGTCCGGAGCGGGGAATGGTCGGGTCATATTTTCTTGTATCATTACGCGAAATTCGTTTTTGCTTTGCTGTATCTCGCACGATACCAGAGTTGAGTAGGATAAAACAATAATAACATGTATATACCAATAAATCAAATCAAATCAAATCATATAAATGAAGAAGACTTGTGTATTCTATTCAACTTTGAATGTCATAATATTTACAGGATTTTGTAGACGCTTTACCTTCCGTGCCCTTTCCCAATTCTGCTTTCATCTTCCTGCCATTATGAGGTGTGCATAATTTACGAGATCTCTCAGGGTAGGCGTAGAACTAATAATTGCTGGCGGGTGATGTGTGAAAATTAACTCACTCAAAGGACACAATTATTATGCCGCATTTAACATGATTAGGGGGTATGGTATCGCTAAAGTAACCCAACGCATATCATAGTCATCCAAACATTTTTTTAGAAGATTGAGTTTAAGTTATTTACTGATTTTATCCAATATCTAGATGAGAATTTGCACACTGTATCCTACATCATACACAGACATTTAATTCCCTTCATTATTTATTGTTCACATGAATTGTCATAGTTCAAGATTATAATAATAATAATAATAACAATTATACATTTTTTAAGCAACCAGTAGAATAATGAGATACGAAATTGATTAACAAAGGCTACATTTAAAAACACAAGTTGAATGTCTTGATATGGAATACAATTCAACAGCATCAAACGATAATCTAGCTTTCACATACTTCTATTCTGTAGTTTTGTTTTCAAGAACGCACTCCAATATAGGCCATACCCAAATTCGTGGAATCCGATCGTAGTTCTTACATGAAATAGTGATACATATACCAAAACCGCGTCCATGAAAGTTACATTATGTTTCAATCATGATTGCAAAAACACATTATCTAAATCAGTTTTCCTTTCCTACTGTGTCCATAGTGACAGGTGTTCCGCGGGTATCTTCTTTTCGTCTCTTCTTCACGTTTTGTGTCGTAATCTGTCCTATGTGTTTGTATGTCTCAGTTTTTCTCACCACATTCTGTTATTCCATTTTGTTTGCCCATGTTTAATCCGTATGCAAAATGTTTTGACATTTTTTTAAAGATATATTTTCTTTTTATGGCGCTCTCACCCAAACTTGTGCTTTTTAGAGAAGTTGTCACCTGTTTTACCAATCATTCTCACTGTATATATTCGAACATAAACGAACGATTTAGAAAATAAATTTGTTACTTGAATTGAATTGAATTGAATTTACCTTACAGAGTAGCATGCCTAAAATTTTGGAAGAACATCGGTTAACCATGCTAGCTTCTTGTTCTCATTTATGTAGAATGCTTTATAAATAACACACTTGACAACATGTAATGTGTTAATGCCGTTTTCTTTACGAACGGTAGTTTCCTACATACGGCACTTGAACCCCAGTAGTCAATACACATTGGCGAGCTGGAATCAAGGTGCCATTATAACGGATCTTTAAATACTAAAGGCCACGTTTCTTGTTGTCAATTAATCATGTACCGATCTTTTACCAACTAAGCACATCTTTCGACATAATTTTCAGCTTTTCAAGTCTTATGATAATTGTGGGTACCCGCACAAATCACTTGCATTGGCAGTTTCTCTTTTGCGTCTTCCGTGCAAAATTCTGCATCCCTAAACCACGCCCAGACGAACAGATCTCATCCGTTTAAATATTGCATAAATTGCTATTTTTTAAAATTTTAAATATTTTGTTTGTGGGCAAATTCATCGGACCTAGGTTGCTGTGTGTGGCCTAGTTATTTGAAAGCTATTTTTGTTTTACCCGACTTAAAATGGAAACAATTCGTTTCAAGCGTTTCGAATCAAATATTAAACTCACGAGTAGACAGTGACGTATGTGCATCGGGACACTAAAGGGGCACTTATGTCGGAGGGGGGGGGGGCACCACGATTTTTTTGTGAGGATAAAATGCGAGGAAACAAGCTTCATCGGGAGAGGGAAAACTATAGGAGAGGATCCTGTTAAGTTCTCCCTTCTGTTTTCCCCTCACGCTNACGCCTGTCACCCGTAGCTACGACACTATGAACAATCATCGCCATTCCATCATAATGTTTAGAAATCATGATGGATATGTCTATCTGATCATTACAAGTCACTTATCCATAAATATTCATCTTGAATTCCGCTGACAAATCGATGAAATTGTCACGAGTGACACGAAATCGTTTGCCTCATTCGAGGGGAAGCCATTGTTGTGGATATCCTCCAATTTCTAAATTTCTCGAGGAGCGAGAAATAATTAATCACCCTCTAGTTCGAAGCGTGCAATTTTTTTCTATGATTATTGATTGATGGGGGTCTTAAATGATTTAAAAACGCTTGTGTATTTTGATAAAAACACACACAAAAAGAACTAACTGCAATGGCATACCTTTTAACGAAAATTAATAAATGATAAGCTATAGTTTGTGCAGTTTGAATCCAAGCCTGCCGTACTCAGTCTGGCCCATAGTTGTACAATATAATGTCTGCCTGTGTACCAGGACTATATTACCTTACGACAACAACCCTGCAAAACGACGCCTATAAAATAAAAGGACAATTCCCCCCGGACAGCTGACCGGACAATTTCTTCTAGGTCCCTAGGATATGGACTTCATGTGATAACCCATCTGGACTTCTTTTTCCAAGATCAATAGTCTTCAGGATATATACCTCATATAATTTTAGTTTTTAACGTAATATTGAAAAAATAGAGATCCACAATAAAGATTTTCGGTCAATACTATTGACGAAAAGGCTAAACTTGACATAATTTGTGTCCATCCATGTATCTAAGCTGCCAGTGTCAATATCTTGTTGGCATAAGACAAGGCTTTCACAGAACTGGTGGCCATCCATATCCATAAATGGTAATGCAATTTGTTTTGATATTAACGCACACCATTTTGCAAAGAGAATTGGGTTATCCATATACTGTATAGGCCTACATCAGCGACTGACGTTAGCTCAAACGTTTGCAAAGACTCCCATGTTCAACGCGAACGCGAAGTTAACGGTCAGCAAGTAGTTTATTTTAATAATTTGCAAAAAGCTTTTTTTTGTCATCCATTCAATGGCGCCTCGGGCGCATTTCATGGGCAATTAATCTGCTCATATAAATTATTGAACTTTACACAATAAATTGACTGTGTTAAAATACCATGCATAATTTCGATTATAATCAATTTCATGAATTTTACGAGTGTCCATCGCGAACTTGTTGATGCGCGCACGGCTAGCTCAAATGCTCATATTTCTCACGGTAATTGGTTTCATTTTAAAGAAAGATCGCGTAGGATCATTATTTTCTATTCATGTTTCACCATCCTTTTACCTGGTCTACTCTTCTCTTTTCTTATTTTATTTTTATCGCTCCAATTCTCACTTTGTTCTGTTTAAATCATCATCTATTCTTACACAGGACACCTTGCTTGCTTTCCTAAAAGCCTTGTTAAGTTCGCCCCACGAACCAGTTTTAAAATAAAATTGTTGAACATAATAATTATTTACCCCGCGATAAATCTGTTGTTACTATTGATCTGGCTAGGTAATAGGTATCGTTCTCTTGTTCCTATGCGTATCTACATTTCATACCATCATACTTTTAAACTGTACTGTATATCAATCCAATATTTTGTTTTTGTTTATGTACCTTTTAAGGGGCCCCTTAACACAAGCTCTGCTTCTCCGGGGTCCCAAACCTATCATGTTTTTTATTTCTTTTGTGTCAATTGATTGTAAAATGTTGTGTTTGATTGGTTTGAATAAACTTGAACTTGAACTTGAACTTGAATACAGTCCAATCCACATGGTTTTTTCGTATAGTGCCTTTTCCTTGATGCAGCAGTCACAGATCGCTTCAGCATGTGCTCCATCAGCAAAGCATAAGGGCCGCTAAATTATGATAACAACACTTTTAAAAAAAGTTAACTTTTTAAAATTATGTTTTGTAAAATAAAATAAAACGTGAAGGAAAGGACTTGTAAGAGGCGTGAACAGGCCTCAGATAAACTCTCTGTTGGCGTTTTTCAATGAGTTGGTACCGTTGGAATGGTTATCTAACGCGCCCATATGGGATTCACGTTTCATTTCCTCCGTAATGGCATTTCTGAGTACCCGTTTATGATTCCAGACAAAATCGCTTTTTGTATTACCAAGAATACTTGGAAGGAACAAGCGAGGTTCTGAGAATTTTTATCGCTGCACTTGGAGCAATTAAGATGGTCAGAGTCTGATTACCCTTGCTCGGCGTAGAGATAATTAAGCTCTCCTGTTATGGCGTCTTATTAAAAACAACAAACAAACAAACAAACAACAACATCAAGTGTATTTAGTGTTTGACATTGTTTCTTATTTTTTTAAAGCCAGATCTTCTGATTTCATGATGTCAATATTTTACAGATCAGAAGATATGATTAAAATAATGAGATAATCTACCGTCAATATTCGCTTAAACTAATGTATTTGTTTAATTACACATCACTGTCCTAATCACAATAAAAACATGAACCAACGTAGTGCGCATGCGCCCCCTGTCACCAATCTTCGGCCAATAGTTATAAAAACGCTATATTTAGCAATAGTAAAAAAACGATATTTGTCAGGACTTTTATTAGCAAAATAAAAATGGATTGTGATTTATCACCGCGGGGAGGGATTAAACCTCCTTTTCAGTTTTTATTTTTTGCGAGCGATATACCAATAATCAGAGGTAAATCTTCGGATGCGGAATCGCTTCTCATTGCGAAATAACTCCCGGGCACGTGCTAAAGCCATGTAGCGTGGTAACATGAGATATAAAGGCGTAATGACTGGGGGATTGGTGGCGGAAGAATTACCTTTTAATGGTACCGATGGGGGATGCGAGCAGCTCTTGTAGATCTATTACCCCCCGTGTCCTGCTGCATTTTTAATCGCGCAATTTGACCGATGACGCAAAAACAATGATGAACTATTCATGGTGGAAGGGATCCTGAGTTGCTCGGGTATGAAACAATCATGGGAAACATTAACCCCTTGGAGGTCTAGCTACTAAGTGGAGTCTTCGTCTTTCTCTTATGATGGTGTCCGTGACCAAAGTCAGTGACCTTCGTCAAGGGGGCACCGGACTCGTCAAGTAGTGGACTCGATTGTAAAGGATCTGGTTGACAAGATCTGGACTAACCTCTAAAGGCATTGTTTAACAATGTTATCAGTTTTACAACTCTGAGATGCATGGCCATACGTGTTATCAGTGTCTCTGATATGGTGTTATATCGAAGCCCTAAAAACATGCGCTTCAAAATGATCATGAAGTGCCTCAAAAAAGTAAAATCTTTGAATGACCGGTTTTACCATATTCATTTTCCCCAATAGTCGGGGTGTTATGAAAACCGTTGGGAAAGAGGTTTTTGAAATTTCGAATTCCAAACATAAATATCTTGATAATCAGACATGCGATCGGCTTGTAAAGGTCATGGGATTACTGACTGAACTAAAGGTTTATATTTATAACTATGATTGCAGCACGAGCTCACTCCGGGATTTTTTTAAGAATCTGAGACAAAGATTCCCTATACCTTTAAGTAGAGAAAATCCTTCAGATGACCCGAGGGGCAAGACTAGATCAGGCTCGAAACAATTTGCAAACCTCGAAGAAATAAGCGTTTAGTTCAGGTTTACATTCCATTGTACAAAAACAGTTAATATTTCTTAGTCAATGTCAACAGGAGCAGGCTGTGATGGGGGACTTTAGAGTGAAAACGCAGCCAAAACATGAAGACCTGGGCCCGTTTCACAAAACTTGTCGTCACTGACAAATTACAATTACAAATTACAATTGTTATAAGCTAGTGAAATCCTTGCTTCTGAATGGTTATCAGCAGACTTGTAAAAAAAACAACAGAAACAAACAACGAGCCGCCTTTAAAGTGATCCTGTAACTTTGTCTTAGATCCTTTAGAAATATTCCTTGATTTAGCTCATGCTGCAATGATAATTATAAACCTTTAGGTGAGTCAGGAACCCCTTGATTTTTAGAAGCCGATCGCCTGTCTGATTATCAAGATATTAATAATTGGAATGACAAATTTTGAAAACCGTTCGCCGAACGGTTTTCATAACACTTCAGTCTATTGGGTAAAACGAGAATGGTAAAACCGGTCACTCAAAGATTTTTACTTTTTTGTGGCACTTCTTGATTATTTTGGAGCGCAATTCTTTTAGGGCTTTAATATTACACCATATCACAGACACTGGTAACATGTAGGACCGTGTATCTCAGATTTAACATTGGTATTACGATCCCTTGAATGTGCCTGGGACTGCTTTCTCACACGACATTACTTGTAAAGGATCAGTTATGAATCCGTTCTGTAATGGTTTGATTGATATGATTTATGTTTTCCTTGAAGTTCTTTCCATTTCCAATTAGCTATGAATTATTGTCAAACCGTTGATCGTCTTTTTTCAGCTTTCCCGCCAAATACAGCAAGTGCGTGAAAGGGAAAGGCATTGTATGAATGGATGTAGCAATGACGTTAGTTGATGTTACTATGGGGTTGGCCTACAGTGTTAACATGTGGCTCCAGAAAACCTATTAACATGATTATCTTGTTATACCTGAACATGGCCGAGCTTATTTGTCACCGTTGATATTTTCTATTATACATGTATTCCATAATGGTGTCGCTACCTGGAATTTGGTCCAGTTAATGATAGGATGAAACGGATAATGGTGCTCATAATCTGATAATAATTCGCCGTAATGTACATTCATCATTATGATAATTTTTATTGTACATACGCGATATATGTATATATCATAATCCATCATCGGTGATTTAACATTTACTGTTGCGGAAAAATATGTACAGGGTTTGATACGAAATTCAACTGCGTCCCACGTTTTGATGTAAATCAGGCCATTTAAACAATTATTTTCGGAGTAACAGGGCAATCAAGTGACTGGGAAAACTATGGAAACGTATTGCGAAAGAGATGTAAACAATAAGACCTGTTCCATTAACAAAAACGCGGGAGCAACTGGAATAATTAGGGCCACTGAGTGTGCACCAGGGCAGGATTAAACATTGATAATAACCGAGTAGTCCGTTAAACTCTAATCAAACGCCACTCGTTGGTCTTTCAATGACGGGTCTTGCAACTAAATCGTTTCGCCACCTTCCATTACGTGTATGGCCATTTAATGTCCGAATGCGTTCTCCGGCCCGCGTCGAAAATGGGAACTCTGGTGTGCGTTAATCGAGGTGGACGAGCTGGGAATGGAAAAACAGGCTTTCCTGACCCGCTTGTCGAGGCCAGGTATTGGTCGATCAGGAGAACTGTTGGACACCTGTAACTAAAGGGGGTCGTTTCTCATCGCCTTGTTTATATTACCCTATGATGGCGGAGTCATTCATATCTGCTGAGTGATTGCCTGGTTTAAAAAGGGTAATACGAACCACGCATCATGTTTTTTTCCTTTTCTACGCCTACGGAAAATGTTACCAACAGTGGAAATGGTTTTTTGATTACCTGTGGAGTATTTCTAGTAAATGTCAGTGACATTTGTTGTACGGTTTGGCTGGTAAAGTGATTACGAATCAAAAGTGAACTTTTAAAAACATGGAGCAAAACACGCCATTCTATTTGGGGACAATGAGGAAGAACATGGGTTCAATATGAAAAGCAGGCTATTGTCATCGTCGCTAATTCATGTTATCTTCAATCAGGAAATAATAGCATTAATGGGCATAAAGTGCTAATTTTCCTTAATGAGCATACACTCACTACTGATTAAGCCATACTGTTCGTAAAATCATGTATCAACGTTGGAACATGGGAGTTGTTTTTCTGGATTACATCCAATTTACTTGTATTTGCTAATTAAGTAATTATGAAAGTATGATGTGAATGAAATACAATTATGAGGGAAAAAGACGGTTACTTCAAACGAAGTAGCAGTAGATACAACAGTAACGATAGAAGTTGTGGTTGAACAGAGTGATGGTGGTGGTGAGGGTATATTAGCGAAGTAGTAGTAGTAGTAATAGTATTAGTAGTAGAAGTAGTAGTAGTAAAAGTAGTAGGGGTAGTAATAGTAGTAGTAGTAGTAGTAGTAGTAGTAGTAGTAGTATGTAGTAGTAGTGGTAACAGTACTCATTGCACTAACTAGTGAACAATAGCCCCATTCGTTTTTTCACAACCTACCCTGCCCACTAATGGACATTATCGACTGCACATAATAGAACACGACGTCCTTGTCGTTAGGGCCCTGCAGTAGACACTTCAGGAGTTTACAAATCATGAAGATGAGCAAATTTTCCACATATTAACCTTTCACAACATGAAGTTAAATTGCAACTGTATATAGCCCGATTGGGGACATATTGAGGCTGCCTGCGCATGGCGCCCAAACCAGCATGTCTAAAGTGTGAGTTTTATGGGGGTTAATAAACCGGCGCCACCAACTGCACGCAGTACACATTAACACTTTGTGTAGGAATGTTTTCAATGGTTGACCGAGGGGGCAGGTGCGCCTGGGCTGCCGGCGTGTGAAAGAGCGGGTCAATGTTTTATTTTTTTTCTCACTTCTTCTTCTCTTTCTATAAGGCCGTCGCATGACAAGGGGAAAATGCTTGGGTGATAAGCTTGTGTATACAAAACCTTCTGGTATAAACACCATTAGGATCGAAAACACTTTTCCCAATTTGGTAGACAAGTGCTTCACGAACGATTTGGTCTTGGTCCTTTAGCTTACGTTTATTGCCGAGTTGACTGATGTAGATTATTGTGTATACAGTATAGGAACACCGTCAATGGGTGTATGAGCATGATAAAGCTCTCTTTTCATTAGAACAATGAATGTGACCATGTAACCCCCCCCCCA
>BEXV01000164.1:208749-224144 GCA_003118195.1 Hemicentrotus pulcherrimus | reverse complement strand
AAAAAATAATTAATCAACACAACCCCCTCCCCCAATAAATTAAGTTAAGATTAGATCCCACCAAACAAAACATATACAACCAGCAAATACACAATTGTACATAGGAGAAAAAAAAATAATCATAACAAAATAGACTATAATTGTTTAAAATACGAACAAGGTAAGGAAGAGCACTATTTTGAAATCTTTGCGTTTTACATTTAAAAGTGTCATAGTTGTTTGAGTTTCTCAAATTGTATCTATTTTCTCTTTTAACCGGTAACCAATCATTAAAAACAGGGTGTTTCTCTAAAGATATTACAAAATGTTCACAAAGTTGTTTTCTTCTTGCTTCATGTGTGATCAAGTTACACAATGAAAGAGCATTGACATATGTTATATAGTCACCTCCCAATATTATTCTAAGGACTCTCTTTTGAATTCGTTCTAAATTTAATATTTGCCCTTGAGTAATATTAATGTATCAATGTAGTAAAAAATGCATCACACAATATTTATTCCAAAGGAGCAATGTCAATAACAGCCATAAATATGTTACTTTTATATATCAAATGAATGGAACTGAATCAGCTGGTTCATGGTTACCTCAATTCAGTTCAGAAGACCAAGTCCATGTGAGTATTATTCAATGGATTAATCTGTAAGGTATGTTTGTACACATAATATAATAGCAATGCAACTTGAATGCGAATAATGCAAATGACGTCAGAAAAACTTGAAAATAGAAGGAAAAAACAATGAAATGGAAATGGACATGATCCAAATTATTAATGGTATTCAGAAGCGACGTCATTTTGGGTAAGGACGATTGACTTTTCTAGTAATCATATGTTGTTTTACAACTATTCCCGGGAATTGGACATTACACAACGTTATGGTACATTAGCTTTACTGGCAGGCGAGATGAGGCCCCAATACCCGCTTGATGTAATGACTTTATGACGTCACAATGCCCGTAAACCATGCAAGGGCTTATTAGATGTGTATTATTTTAGCTGCAGGGTATTGAGGGCTCTGCGATAGCTACCGTACATTATTGCATCACGACTGCATGTATTGCTGCTTCGACACAAGCATTTATATAATATATTAAACTCAAACAAATGTATTATTACTATTAAAGTACTGTTTGATTTCCGATGTATTCGAGGAGTCCTGTTATATTTAACATTGTTACTCAATGCAACAAGGCTGGATAAAATAGTTTTCATAAATATAAACCAAAAAAATATATACCCCGAAGTTTTTCACAATATACCATCCATGACTAATTCTTAAAAAAAAAAAAAAATATTAGACACGATCATGACGATCGTCATTGAAGTTTTTCGAAAGTGCTATCATGTTAAAATTATATTGAGAGAAAATAAAATATTCATACTTTTATCGAAATGATTTACAATTATAACATATTGAATTCATCATGAAAGCTTCCCTGAATTATATTTTACAAATTCAACGCTTTATTTTCAAATTCGCTTAAAACAACCCCCCCCCCCCCCCTAGAGTTTCAACAACGGTACTTTTTCAAAGATGAAACCTAGTAAGATCATTTCTGAGAGAGTTTTTTTTTTTCTTGTTAGGTTTTTTTTTGTCCGCCGATGCCTGTCGTATCCATCAATTCCTCTGCCGATAAATAATGTCCTTTACACGTCTATCGCATAAATGAACTAGCAAAGTCCTGACATACATGAGATAGAAATAACAAGCCCCTGATACCAAGACTGTAAATGGGAATGACTGGCCCACCGGTATAGTTTGAATTCTCCTTCTATAAGCAAACACCCCATTCGAATGGCAGTTTGCAACGCAGGCAAGTCCTGCCTGTCAACAATTTATCTCTGGGAATTATGTGTATTTGTCCATTGGTATTTGACAAAGGAAGGGCCTGGAAACCCAGTTCTTTCTCGATGAAACCAAACAAGGGGACCAACGTCATTTCGCTTTACATCGTGCATGGACAAATAAGAAGCGCGAGAGACCATTACGCATTTTAAAAGGAAGGGTGTGTTTAGGACCCGTCGGAGGTGGAATGGAATGGACTATTGGCACACTCATCGAATTGATTCTTTCTCTTAGTCTGATTACCATAAATAATACAATTTGATTTCATTGTTACACACATCTGTATTGGTCTGTGTTACACATGTCACGGCAGTACTCAAAGAGTTAATCAATTATTTCTCTCAAACGTAAAAATGTCCACAGTTCTGCATTTAAATAATGTTATTCGGAAGTACGGGCCCCGTAGGAAAAGACAAAGAGTACAACGACAATTCAGCAACTAAAAACAATTTTCCTTTTCGTTCCATTTTCAATCATTTCTAGTTGTTGTATTCCGTTTCAAATGTGAGAAATTCATCACTTGAAAATTATTTCACAGTGTCCGTTTCAAGAAGGATATGCCTTCTCGTTGATAACAGATTCGAAAGAACATTTTTGTTGTCGCAATTGCTCACAAAAAAATCAGAGACCTACAAAAGCTTATTCCCTCTTTCAATGGCACTTGCGAAAACTCGTTTGGTAACCCAAACCACATAACCTCGTCACCCCGATTCGATTTTCTATTTGTTTTTTTTTAACCAATTCATTCTATGATTCTATAAGCTACAGAATTAGCATTTTGATAGTTTTAGGGTTTACGTTTCCTTTTCTTTAAAGGGAGAGAATATGCTTACTGACAAAGCCGCAATTAAACCACACCACGAAGTGAATAACGACTTTGCAAGACAAACTAAAACGCGCGGTGTTGACTCTTTTGCGACGTGTCTTGGTGGATCGAAGTCTATGATTTATGCAACAAACGTGTACAGCGACTCGGCGAGCGTGACCTAGCTGGATAATGTTACGTATTATCTTTTGACAGGTAAAGCTCTAGAACATTACCCCGTGAATTTTTGACGCCATATTTTTTTTTTCGTTATCCCGCGCTGTCATAAATGCTGTTGTATGGCGGAAAGGCGGACGACACCGTCGTGTCAAGTCGATGCCGCCAGCTGCGCTTTTTTCCTAGGAGGACGATCTCGTGCCAACCGACCCTCTTGAAATATGCAATCAAACCACAGAAGCTTTGACAATATACTAGGATGTCGTCCATTTTCGGTTTTCTCTTCTCACTTTCTTTATTACCCACGTCTTGGGACCCAGCGAGAGACCTCAGAGCGACTCGGGTATTCTGGCATTCATGGCAGCTGCCGAGAAGCCTTCGTTCGGGCTCGTCATCAAACGTGAGCGTAACGGGCTTGAAGACGACAAAACAGAAGTGTCGTCATATTATTCCACTGTCGTATATATTATTGGTGTGTTCGTATAGTAGCAACTTGTTAATTTAAACAAAGACCATAAGAGCGGGAAGATCGGGACGGTGCATGGGTGCAAAGCAAAACTTTTGCATATTGTGTTGCAGTGGTTGCATTGATGGTGGGCGTGGTCCGATTACACAAGATGGAACCATATCATTCCACAAACAAAAGTTAGTTAATTTAATATCCATACATAAAAGATGCGTTTGTATGATTTAGAGGTAATTACTGTATGTAAACAAAGCAAAATGCATTACACAAACTTCCCCTTGTACGACGACAACAATCATGACAAGGCATGTTCATGAATTCATTTGAGTTCAAGACCAATACAAACAACTAGGAAACTCAACAAGAGAGGGAGGTACCGATGGAAAGAGAATAGGAGAGAGAGAGAGAGAGAGAGAGAGTAGAAAATAATTAACGAGTGTAAGATAGAACGTCAGCTAGAGATAAATGCCACTTGATTTATGCCTTAAATGATTTATATCGTTTATACACAATCAATGTGTTTTTAATTTCAAAAGTATGGCTACCAAGCAGAAAGCTTTCTTTTTACTGATTGTTTCTACAAGCAACACCAGTACCAAAATAGAAACACATTCTGCATAGACAAATACATAATTTATTTGGATATGCTGATGCGGGTTAAAGATAAAGTTGAGTTCTGGTCATGTGATTGCATTGTGAAAGAAACGGTGTGGAATCGATCAAAAAAAGTTGATCACGTAGCATATTAGTATTGGTGTGTTCTGCAAGGTTCTAAGGTCATCAAAATGATAAGAAATTTGGCGCAGTCTTGTTAAAGAAACAGACACTGTACACAGAAATAAAAGGTGTATATGGGACTACATGTGGCATACAAATCGGGCGTCATTTCAAACCCGTTAATTGTCATATTTGAGAATATGAAGGCATTGGAAGAGCCATGATTTTCAGGGATTGTTTTTCCACTCTTGCAAAATAACAATGATAACGCTTGTTCACCTTTTCCCCAGAACTCAACCTTCTCTTTAAAGAGACGACTATCAAGCTTGGTCGTATATCACTCGACAAACGACGATGTAGTTTTTATTGTAAAAGCAATACATCAGTACACTATTTTCATTATTGTCAAGTGTTGTTTCATTGTCTTAAAATAGCTTCCATAAGATGAAATAGATTATTTCGTGTATCGATAATCCTCGTTGGGACGAGTGCAATTAAAGATTACAAAAGGTTGACGTTGAAGTAGCCAGATACCAACACAAATGCTATTGCTTGCAGTCCGGGAATTCGAGTCATTTAGTTCGGATTTGTATTGAGTCACGATTTTTGAATTGACAGGGAGCCACCGAGGTCTTTTCCTTTATCCATGGAAAACAAACATCGTAATCACAACGTGATTCCCAAGCAGCCATGTGACAAATTGAAAGTAAGACATTATGGACCGAGTTGTTTTGTGTCAGAATGATTGGCTAATATGGTAACAAAAGGATCTATTCTTTGTGCTATTTGAAGAGGGAATGTTTCGAATGAAAGCGCATGTGTCGATATTTTGTAAAAAGCTGGAAGTCGGTCTGCAGTGGACGAGAAAAATGCCCAATTGGTTGAGTGCCATCAGAAAATACAAAGAGGCAGTTAGCGTAGGCAATGCATTGTGCGAAACGTAAAACACCGATACAAATGCAATTTGCTTTCGTAATCAAATCATTCTTAAGAAGAAAAAAAATGAAATATTGAAAATGTGGCAATCTATAACTTATATTTTACTAGTTTGAATTCTCATGATATATTTCATTATTATTTCTTTATTTGCCTTCTTCTCTCCTTTCATACTGAAAGTACACGATCATATTCTCGGAATATTCAATTACAAACTGAGGGAGACTGGGAAAAATGGATATTACAGTTTGTAAAATAGTTGGTAGTGGGGGGAAAGGAGAAATCTATATTCAACGTATGAACTGATTGAAACTCGGAATATATGCAGTATTCGTAATTAAAAGTGACTCGGTGACATTGTTGAAGGTTGATGAATAAGCTGCGTAATTTTGGAATGAAATGTGACTTATTATAGTCCTTCCTCTGTACTAACCCTCTCACATGCACAAATTCTCAAACCACAAAGATATCTTTGGTTTTCTTTGAAGGCGTCGCTGTGCCACACCCTCTAACAGTAAATTATCCAAACAATTTTTGAATTTTCCCAACCGTTTTTTCATGAAAAAAGATCATTAAACAGGTTATAACAAATCTGTCAACACTTTAACGTCTGGAATGGTGTATTGAGCCAATTCATTGCTTTGTGACGACTTTCATTTACCTAACATGTAATTAAATTGTTATATTATAGTTTGAGAATTAAGGAATCTATCACATCAGTTATCCCCTATTTGTATCATTAATAATGGTCTGTTTTCACTCAAACTTTCAGATTATTTTTGATTGTACATTTAGCATTTCTGTCACTACCTTAGCACCATTTCCCCTCATCTGAACAATGTTACCAAGTACCTTTAATATCTACAAGTACATGCCCATAAAACCCCAAAGAATGTGTATTCACATACACACTCGTCACAAACAACCAACTGAAATGTCAATACTGTAAATCTTGTTGGGGGTAATTTGAGATAATGAAGTTCGAATTGGAAGGGAACGAGATGTATACGATTGGATTTATGTCGATATCCGAGAAGTAAATTAACTTTAGCATCAGACATGTTCTCTAATGAAAATCTAAAGAATGAGTACACGTCGAGCTTGCGATGTTTTAAGCCGGTTGTTAAAGCTAATATTGAGCTCTGATATGAGAACATGGCAATAATTAATTCTGGATTGTTTTAATATCCCGCCGTAGATTGATTGTTTGGACCAGTAAAATAAAAAAATAAAAAAATAAAAAAAACTCACAAAAACTTGCTGTTAATCATCTGCAATAAAAACCCACAACTCCCATTTGCATTCGAATTAACTATTAAGCACATGGTTTCAAGGCTATATTCTTTCTATGCTCATTTCTCAGCCCCTATACATTTTCTACCGAAATCGTTTGGCACATGTCATTTATTTGTAATCTTGAACATTTAGTATGAGTTTTGTTGGATTATATGAGTATTTATTTTCTATCATTTCCAGAACTCGAGTTTATCTTTAATATTGGCCCTAGAAAAAAGATCCCCTACGTAGTGTGTACCATGTATAGAAGTACTGTAGGTATTAGTGCATGATAATGAAAGGTAAAGTTCATACTGAATTATACAATTTATGATGCAATGCAAAGTGCTATGCTGCATAGCCCTCTAAAGATTACAATAAGGAAAAGAAGGAGATGAAGAAGAAGAATATTGCATCATTATGATTTTTCTTTTTCTTCTCACAAATAGGATATCTGATCTGAATGATTTTACGTTAATGAATTCAAATTCGAGAAAAACGTTTGGAGTTTGGCAGTTATTGAAGTATTTAATTACTTTTAAAATGAACAGACGAATGTAGTAGAACGTGCTGTTAGCAGATTATTCATCGTCATTACCGTTGCTAGTGGAATACGAAATTTGTAAAAAGAACAAAATGAAATAATGAAATAGATAATTACAACGGGTCTATTTAAGTAAACTACTGAGATATGGTGACCTCGTAAACTATACCTGACATGTTCCAAAATAATTTACGTCATTTGTGCCTTTCCCGATACCGTAAATCCGTTTTCGGCATGCTTTGATGTGATTTTTGTCAACCTGTGTTATTTCACCTGCGTTTCTTAAGTCCGAATTTTATCGCATTCTCCCCTCCAGGTATGGTCGTTACATTTTTCCCCGACCACCATTAGCGCACAGGCGATGAGGGAATATTAATTTCTCTTACCAAAATTTCGCCCTGCCAATGTTCCTTACTCAAATGTATGACTCTGGTGATGAAGGATTCAGCCGCCGGGAGATCAAACTTTCATTAAAGATGCTAAACAATGGGTTCCTTGACAGCATCAGTAATAGGGGTATAATTACACAGCAGAAGCGACTCTAATCATTCTATCAATGCACGTTTCCTTGTTAAAAATTTGGCGAAGGCCATGCTGACGTGTCTGCGGTAATCAGAAGTCAACGTATACAGTAGAAGTAATTAGTGTGGAACGCAACGTCACACGCCGTTATGTTAGTGTGTAATGAAAAGGGGAAGGGGCTTCATAATTATCTAGGTCGCAATGACATGTAACAAACCCAGACAGTTAACGAAACATGTATTCGTAACACTAATTATTTCACTCCTTGCACTATTTGTGTTCTCGCTCCTTTAAGCAAACACGATTTCGTAATATAGTCTTGTAGCTCAAAACCTATTTTGGTATTTTTCGATTTTGTTCGGCAATAATACATTGGGGCGCCTCATAGGACGAGTCTTTTGCGGCCTTTAATGCAATAGCCCTATCTATAGTAGATATGGACTTACTAGCTCTGTTCCGATTACAGACAGAAAGGCGTTGACTCGCACCATTTCATAAGGGTTTAATACCCTTCTGGCTCGCAACAGATATTACCACCACGGATTCTGATCAGGTCATAAACATCTTGGTGAGGAATGCAGTTAGATTTATTCGGATATAAATCGTTTGCCAATAGAGGCCCACTAGTAGTTTGTAGGCAGCGCGCGTAATGACTTTTTTTTGTTGTTGCCCGGTTCCTTGTTTTATTGTCACGGAGTAATGTTCTCTTCTTCTGTATTGGGCCGAAGTGATTCTCACCGAATTGATCCGTATTTTATTGCTGTGGCTGCCCCGTTAACAGTCAAAACAAACAGTGGAAAGACCAAGACAAGAGTATCCTCTTCATATCGCTCTATAAATAGCCCGAAGCGGTTTCTGAGCTTTCATCTATACCTGATACCCCCACCCTCCCTCACACACAGATACATCTCAGCCTCCAAGTGATATAGCTTGTCATTATGAACCCATCTTCAACAAGTATAAGAGTTCGAGAGACCGCAATTCGTGATGGCAAAACGTCAACAATTAATATATAGTGGGTGGTAGTGACTTAAGATGCTATTGTGAAAATGAATGCAAATAAACCATTTGAAGACAACTTTCTTAGTTAAATTGATTTACGTGTGTGCGTTAGAAATCAAGGTAGGGTTCCTCTCGCATGACCAAATCGAATGTTAAATCATCATATATTTAGGGTATAAGGTCTTAAATTTGTAGATCCTTTACTCGTAACATAATTAGTCTACATATGTTTGTTTTTTCTTCTTCAGTAAAACGAATACTAGGATAGTTTTGTATGACGGTTTATTGAACCTGACTACTATAGGAAACTATGTGTATGTTGATAAGACAGTAAGCAATTTGAGACCGACGGCTTTAAGTCCTCTCCCAGAGACTTGGTGGTGAGTATTACTGCATTACAGAGAGGAACTATAAAATCGACTTGGCTTCGAATCTGATTCATCCAACTTACTGAGCCTTCGCGCCCCCTTCACAAAACAATGGCTGACATCATATAAATTATTCAATTAACACTTGAGAGCTTATGGTATTATGAACTCATCGTGTTTCTTCATGTTTCCGTTTCCATTTCCTCTGGGAGATATAACAAATATTTTTTTGTCATAGTGTTGGGACTCTGGTTTTAAAGAAAATTGTCCCATTAAACAGACGTTGAAAACTATTATTGACCTTTGGCTCAAGACAAACTGACTCTTCGGCGAAATACGATTCTGTATCCCAATCAAAGACAATAGAAAAATCTAATTGAACATTATATCGTTAACAGCCAATTCCATTTCATACGCGACTGTTCAATCTCCTTTGTTGAAAGCAGCTTATATCACCACCCTACCCCCCCCTCCTCACCACCACCACCTATTTGCCTTATCTTAAATAGAAATTCATGGGTGAGAATATCGCCGCCTTTCTTTTTCTCGCAAGGAGACTGGAAGATAGCGATGGACGGGCCGTTGTTTATGTTGCTTTCTAAAGGTTAATGGCGGAGCCGCAAATGAAATAGCACGAGGCGTGTTAGCAGGGCCGAAGAGCTGGCTGCCTTGCTATGGGCTTCGCTACTGGCTTTTGGTCGATGCTAGAAATTAGATGGACACATAAGGCAAGCAAGAAGCGATTGTCTTCGATTGCATCCTTGCTGGGAATGGGGAGTAAATTGAGTTGAAGGAAAAAAGACGAGGAGGAAAAAAAAAAATCAAATTCTAAAGAGACTAGGTAAGACAGGCGGTAGGTAGGTATAGGTAAGTAAAGGAGCAGACACGCAGTGTATATATCATCGTTTTTATTAACGTTTACCGATTCCGTAGGTCGAACATCAAAATATTGATACTTATTTGCAAATGTTTAATGTTAACATTAGTCACTTAGATCAAAATAGAGGGACATTTAACCCCGTTTTTTGGTTTCTCCAAAAGCTTCCACATGTATGTATAAGAAGTATACCAAGTGCCGTTAATAAGAAGAATACACATAATTATATATCGTTGATAATTATGAAAGACCAATTTCCATGTATCCCCCTGCATAAGAGCTATTAACTTAGATAGAATTGAGATGAAATACGTCACGTAGGAAAGGCAAACACGAAATTACCGATTTCTTAGGTATAAATTCACAACATTGCTGCCTCCCCCCTAAAATTTCGGATGCTTCAATGTAACAGTAGTCACGATCAAGATATAAAGAGAAAATTATTCTGTTATACTCACTATAATTTAGAGAGAAAGAGGGAGAGAGAGAGAGAGAGAGAGAGAGAGGAGGGGAGAGAGTGAGAAAGAGAGAGAGAGAGAGAGGGGGAGAGAGAGAGAGAAGAAAGGGGCTAATAACGGAGCAGATTATTTCAAATACATTTTTTAAAAAGGCGACATTTATACTGATTTACGTATCGACGGAGACCTTTATTTATGTTTGGAGTATTATCATCATCCTCAAAACATATCCACATACACGCTGACAAGAACATCTCGCAGTTCACCAGGAATACGAATATAATGAATATGATTGACCAATTCCCCTGCATCGGCGCCATCGTAAAATGTAATTTCACAAATAAATTTGTCCCATCCGTCAATGTTCCTTCTCTTCTTTGCTTGACGTCAATGTAGATTCAAACATAATTTTAACAAAGCTCGGTTCATTTATTACTTTTTTTTATTTTATTCTAGAAGCGAATCTCCTTTTTCATTTTGCCATCCAGGTCCAGTCAGATCTAATACATTCATTCTGTTCTTACGGATAATTGGTTTATACTCCCGTATCTATTAAGGATTCCATACTTAAAGGAGTGAAGTAGCTTGTATTGACTTGCAAACAATGTAGATATGCATGCTCGACATTAATCGAACCACAATGTTCTACGATCCAAGGGATTAAAAACAAAAGTGAACCGTATGTTAAGGTCCAGTATAGGTGTACTAATTTAGCTTGGGTCATGTTGAAATACAATATAGTACATGGATGAAAAAAAGAATAAAAAGCTGAGAATTAATTTTATTCCAATTTAAGCTAATCAAGTATTGGTAACGCTTATGAAATCAGAGATTTTTTTTGTTTAAAAGTGAAAAAAAGATCAAGCAATTAATAAGTTATACTTTTGATTGGCTAGGAGGTGCGAATTCGTTATCAATTTTGGCACTTGGCGAGTATAAAAAGCCTTGTAACTTGGGGTCCTTGAGGGCGAGAAGGTCGTAACCTCCACAAGCTGTCAGTGGCCGAGATCACTCAGCTCTCAAGACCCCTCTGTGATTTCCTCTCCGTGAATGATGTTTGTTTGGTTTATCCGCCCTTTCTGCAGAGGCTGTTTGCACGTTAGTTAATATTGGATTTCGAGAACATCTGCCGTCAGAGTTCAGGCGGTAGCCCATAAAGCGATGATAATGATATGCACAACGAGATGTACATACAGTGGTAGAGAGATGATTCTAAGGATGACCCGTAAATGTTTTTAAACAAAATATATTTCAAGGAAAATTCAAATTTATATCGATTTTAGAAAGAAGGTGAATCAAACGAAGTTTTAACTCTCCTTAAAAGTTGTTGTTTCTTATGATACGTCTTCATAGTTATAATCACGGCCACAATGAATTTTGAGGAAAAAAAATTATCAACCTATAAATACACATTTTTGATTGCCTTGTCCATGTGATCCGAACATGATACGGGTCATACCATATGGTTTGAATTGCCCCCGGGTTGATTTTCGAAGACCTTTGCGACTGAGGATTTGTTCTGGCACGGAGATCTCCACTAAATAGCAGCTAGAAAGAGTCTCATTAAACTATTCAAACCAAAAATAAGGGCAGTTCGTGAAAGGAGAGGTGAGGAAAAAGATACGCTAGCTGAGTGACTTTCATTAATATCCGTTCTAGCATACATTTTATATCCTTGTCTGATGTATTTCTTTTGGATGTACCTCCTTTCATTACGCCACCGAAACCTCTGAAGATGTAGTCCCCAAGAAAAAGCAGAAAGGAAACGTTTCTTTGAACTAGTCATTCAAAGTAAAACGGAGGAAAAAACGCCAGTCCGGGAGTTCATGGAATACATACGCTAGCTGAGTGACTTTCATGAATATCCTAGCATGCATGCATATCTTTGTCCGAGAGGGACATGATTTCATTACACGTTCGGTGAATCGTGGTAATTAAATCAGCCGCAAAACTCTGATTGCTAGCTCCAGAAGACCATGAAAATGCCCACATCTCCGCAAAAAAAAATACAGACAGAAAAGACAGAATAGAACATGGGAGAAGGTGAGCCCATCGTTCATCAAGTTCCACGTGATTGCGTTAAAGACAGAGTTGAGTTCTGCTCAAGCGATAACATTTTGTAAGAAACGGTCTGGAAGTCGATCGGGGAAGGTTGATAATGCAGTACATATTAAAAGACTATCCCTTGTTGTAAAATCGTGATTTTGCAATCAAAGATGATCACAAGGACTTTTGAAATGGAGGGGTGTCGGATCGAATCCCCGTCTGTTGTGTATGTGTGTTTTAGGGCAACTCGAGTAATGATAACAACTTGAATATATATAGGTGTCCGTATCGACTGAGAATGTGAAGGTTGTGGATTTGAGGAAGACATTGATCTAATTTTACCATTTTCCATACTTGTATCGAATGGATACAGTAAGAATGGATTTCCTTGCATGCTATCTGAGCGCCAAAATTGGTAGCCTAGCTATAGCCCAGGAAATATTAGAGCGCCTTATAATATAGGCCTATATATGCACTATAAATATCAATTACAGTGTGCCCTAATCAAATAGTAAAATTAGATATAATCTGGTATCACAAATCCATCGTTACATTTTGACTGATAAAGAGGCTCGATAACCGCTCATAATGTACTTCAAATCCCCCACAAAGACAATTAGTGGAAGAAAATCTAAAGGAAATCATATTATCAAAGCTGTCTGTATGTTTACATAAGTACTGAGTAGGTACTGTAGTTACCAAGGTGATGTTATAACATCTTGCCCACTATTCGCCTTGACTTCTATAACGACCATGGCACTTACAAAGCACGCCCTCACTTGCTTGGCCTTCACGACACGTTCTTTACTTGCTATACCGGGAGTGAAGGGTAATAACAGCACACTAAAACAGGCTGCCCCTGACATCTTGTCTGTTTGTTTTGAATTGGCTTTTCACACCTGCCGCGACAAAATGTGTACACAAGAAACTTACCTTGGCTGTCTTTTGGCTGATGAAGAGAAATAGGACTTACGCCCGATTTCTTGAGGGACGCGCCGTGTATTTTATTTTAACTGAGCGACCGACCGTACTAGAGACAACACCACATCAAGCATGGCCTACCCCTGAATATCCGGCCAAATCAATCTGTTGACTAATCAGGTAGGAATCGAAGATGTGGGATCGAGAAAGGGAATGGACTATAAGAAATTAGGGAAGAGGAGGGAGGAGGGGAGGGAGGGTTGGATAGATGGATGGCAGGGTGGATGGATGAAATATGTGGAAATGTGGGGTGAAAGGAAATTAGAGTGCAGCTAAGAGGAATGGAGATAGAGAGGGAAAGAGAGATTGATAGAGAGAGAGAGAGAGAGATTGATTGATTGAGAGAGAGAGAGAGAGAGAGAGAGAGGTGGAGAAAGAAGTACAATGAGAATGAGAAAGGGAGAGAGATGGATAGCGAAAGATATTAAGAGTGATAAGATGGAGAGCATCGAAGAAAACCACAGCACCAAATTGAGTGCGGAGAGAAGAAAGATGTGGAAAAAGAAAAATTGCGCGCATATGCATTGGTAGAGAGGGTTGGGGCAGAGGACAGGGAGAGAGCAGGAAAAACACAAAGATGCAGGGAAACAGAAGAAAAAGGACAAGAAAACAAGAGAGAGAGAGAGAGAGAGAGAGAGAAGGGGGACCAGATGGAAGTAAAGAGATGGAGGGAGACCGGAAAGACAGATGGGTAGATATTCATAACTACATGGGTAAAGGGGGAGAGAGAGAGAGAAACAAAACAAAAAAGAAAAGAAATACAAGAAAGAGATATAGAGAAAAGGCGAAGGACTTTTAAAATGCTGGACATCTCAATCATGTCAATAATGTATTACGTCAAATCAGCCATTCTTCTCATTATGAGAGAAACGTAGAAATCTCACTGACAGTGGAGAAGCAGGCCAGATATTTGATTGAATTTGAGAGACCATAGAGGCGAATAAAGGAACCACGGGAGCGAAAGATTACACAAGCAGCCAAAGAATTGATTCATATCATATTGATTAATTCCCAGAAAGCCTAGTTTTGACGAACATCACACCCCAACTCGACGTATTAAAGTCGTGTAAGATTATAGAGGACATTATTGACAAACACAGAAGAGCGAGAGGAAAATTGTTCACCTCTGCGCGTGGAACAAATATGATTATATTCCTGCGAGAACAAAAAAATTCAAAGGCATTATAACACTATCGCGAACATACGTCATCGCATAGAGGTTTAATCACAAGTGCTGTATAATGCCGAGTCCGCCGTGACATAAGATATAAAGATTAATTAAAACCACTCACGCGTACTGTATAACTGGGCATGAATCACTATTAGCCTTTTTACCACGTCAAAACGAAGCGAGGCATTGGTATGAAATTCGATAAACATCTTTTTGATTCGTTCGCGACATGTTACCTACATTTTGTGTTTTAGCTTAAAAACTTTTGATAGAGAGCCCTGAAAAGAAAGCAGTAACGAGAACTTTTTTTGATACAGAGCCTTGAGAAAAATTACAGATGCATGAGCAAAAAGAAACTAACTTATTTCGCATTACCATTTGACATGTGGAAGTAAGAATTTTAGATAGTGAAAATATATGTTCATCAAAATCCTTAAATTGGCAGCATTACGTATGTTTAAAAGAGCTGTATTTCCATGCAAATTGGCAATTTTTCCAATTATCGACACATTTCCTAATAATGTACATTTTCCCCCAGATACATGGCTTTTTAAATAAACAATAGGAAAACAACAACAATAACAGCAACAAGTTATGAAAGGTATCCTTAACTTGATCATGAGAAAATTAATTTAAGATTCATGTAGTGCAAACATTGATTTGGTAATAAAAATTGCGCCAACGATAATGTTCTCGTGCTTTTCCCCAAGATCAAATTTACTTTCTGTACATTTTTCCTAAGTAAATTTGAGAATAAATGATTTTCTCAAAATATGAAGTAAAATGAATTCGATGTTTATATCCTATAGATCTTCAAGTTTATCTGTTTCTCAGGGCCCCCGTTTCGTCTTCAGACCACTTATATTATGAAGCATTATTATAATTAAGTTCTCTTTTGATCATTCATGCCCGGATATTTTCCTCAACTCTGATTTAATTCCCCCTTTTTGATTCAGGCTTTATGCCTCTCTGCATCCTCACAATTTTTTTTGGAAGTGTTTCCCTTAACTTCTATCGATCTGGTTGTCACTGTCCATTTGCTTTGGGTAGGTGGAGGAAGGTTTCAGCTGACGCTACTCGTATCAAGGTCCATGAATAATGAATTTGTCATACACAGAAGGATATAGATTTCTACAAAATTCAGTTGTATCTAGTATTCTTTGAACGCAGGGGAGCGGAGAAGGAGAGGGGGGGGGGGGGGGGGG
>BEXV01000164.1:193179-208672 GCA_003118195.1 Hemicentrotus pulcherrimus | reverse complement strand
TGTGTCCCTTTCCCCACCCCCTTCAACCTTAGCAATAGCCCCTTTTCGATGATCTAATGTATGAAAATTATTTCATTGGTGAATTCTATGGAATGTATTTACATGACTATTATTACCCGATACCCAATAAATAATAACGATAAGTGACAGACAATACTGGCAAACTGAAAATTTGACTTGTACATTTATTGAGAGTCATCAAGCAATTGCTTCCCTGAAAAATGTTAAAACATAAAAGAAGAATCGTACGTGTATGTGTAGTTCATACATGTTATTCAAGCCTAACCCAATTTGGTCAACGAACGCGAAATGATACAAGAGCAACACGAGAATGGAATTTATTTCTTGTCTGCATGTCTCTCTCTTTAAGAATGAATATCATTCTAAGCTGAATTAAGCGTAATTTGATGTAATTACGTAGCAGGCAAATTAACGAGTGAGAAAGAAAGAGAGAAAGTCAAGAATGAAAATAAGGGATGATTGTTATAGTTCACCATTATGTATTTGTGTTTTCATTCACGGTTCTCTATGATTCTGTAAATCCCACCTTTCTGGAGCCAACTGTGATTGTCATATAGTTGTATTAATCATTCTCTGTAAATGTGAAAGGACCCCCACCCCCATTCTGAAACATGCATCCCAAATATAAAGTAATATTATAATAAAGGCAGAATAATCTACGAAAACAAATTCATCTCTCCTCAGAAATACATCTTCACTATGAAAACAAATCAATCTTTCCTCAGGAATACATCTTCAGGGCTTTTTCCTGTAATAACTATACTCTAGCTCTCTGCTTACTTACTAATTGTATTATCTACAACTCTACCCAATGAAGTATATGTTTCTGAACGGTCAATAATCTTCTCCATTCAGCTGAAGGGGATCGATCCCAGGTGTCCTTGATTTTCTGAAATGAAACACATTTTTTTATAAAATTGTCCTTATGGCTTTTGTTTGCAAAAAGGTCAGCCGCACGCCGAGTCAATCGAATTTACTCGACTCATCTCGATCACTTTCTTGACCCTTGGTTTATAAGCTCAATCAATAGCCATATTTGAGGATTATGTCCACACTATTTATCTACTGACCTGCATTGTTGTGTGAAAGATAGCAAATAGTAATAAGAATAAAAAAAATCAAAATCAAGACAAAACGAACAAAAATGCCGAATAGACATGAGGTCAATATTCTTTACTATTTCCTTTAAAGGTACTATGTCCCTTTTGCAGCCAACCTCAAATTCTGTAGAACTTTGCAGGAATTATGAATATGTCCTATCTGTGAAATTTAAACATTAGCAGTGTCCTCATATTCAAATTGTACAAGGAAACCCGTTTAATTGCTAGACTTCACTGTCAGACACTAGTGAGTGACTGACTGGCTTTTTCTTCTTCTTTGGTAATAACATACATGAAAAGAGTTGTAAAGGTTACATGAGCATTTCTCTTCATCAATAACCCACTTCTTGTGATGGCCAAGATTAAACTGATTGAATCTTTGCGCAGCATAAAACGTATGACCATTCGGTACAATTGTCTGAAAATCAAGACTATTACTTTTGGGCTCTATAGCCCTAAAGTCGATTTGACAACTAATAGTCGTTATTTCCCACTTGAAGACATTTTCAAGCCTTACCCTTTTTATGGAAGTTCTAAATTAGTATTATCTTACAAATGCAGTTGGAATTTAACTTTTGCATTTGTTTGGCCTGCAAATGGGACATAGTATCTTTAATAGTAATATTTAACTTCGGATACAACAGCAACAACAGGAAAGGATTTTAAAAATATGATTTAAAAACAAATTGGGCGTTGCACTCAATACTAACGTCTTAAGTGATTTACAAAGAGCGTTACTCTGGTAATTAAAATCATTCACGCTAACAACTCACGCACCATCTCCACACCCTGGGGAGTATTTAACATTCACTCACAAAGGCTTCCGGAGTTCTACCACATCTCATTGTTTCTCTTCTTCGTCGTAGTAAATACATTCTCAGACTGAAAAGACACTAGTTAAATGCATGGAACTCGTGCCGATTAGACTCTCCCGTCATTCCCTGTTTCGTAATTTTTTACCAAGAATCTGGCGCGTGTCAAATATAAACTCTCGATCGGGGATCATTGGCTGGAAAATCTAGGCTTGCCGTCATCCTAATCCATGAATTGAGCGATCATCTTCAAATAAGGGCAAAATGGCCTGTAATTTTGATCACGGTCGAGGCTTTTTCTGTTTAAAGGCTGTAGCAGATCTCAGTGGCGATGATTGAACGTAGTCGTACGTTGGCGCTTGACTACGATCGCATCCCCGTGCCAAACCCTGAACTAGAGAATCTTAAAACGATTGATATCGCCGATGAGACCACTTTTTAAACATATTTTAATTAGACTGAAGTCTCATTTTGCAACAGCCTTTAAAGGAGTGTCGTTGGTTCTCATTGGGATTTTGACACCATCCGGCTATCAACCAGATAACGGGTGTTATACAAATCAGGAGAGTGGACAATGATATTCTGTGAGCGACAGGCGTTACGTCACTGTACATAACATGCGCATCCGCCACTCACTTCAAACGAACCGTCCTATAGGAAAGGCATCATCATAAATTCAGATCCGAAAGATTGGAGTGCTTTCCGAGTCTCTCGCAGCAAGTTCTTGGCGGGACACCGAGTTTCACTGCTGCTGCGTAACTAATAGATTTCACTACTAAATTCACCAATTCCGGTATATGAAAGCCAAATGCACGTTGAAACACACGAGATTGTGTCTTTAACTTTTCTTTTCAACAGGCCCTCCCCAAATCTCGATTTTACTACCATTGCGATGTTACGGTGGAAGTTACTTGGCAACTACGCCATGAATTTATTGTCTTTTGTTTATATCGCGATGGTTTGGAACGCAATGACAATGGGTTCAAGTGGATCCGTTATTCTGTGCAAACCAATGTTCGACCTTCTCATGATGTATACTTGCTATTATTGAGGTTAACTATGCTAATTGTAAACCCTTAAGTACCCAAGATTTGAGATGTTCCGACTCGAAAGATTGAAAAGTATCTCCCCTCAAGCCATCTCGCTTCATATACTTTAAAGCAGCTTGACTTATATTTCCAAACAAATAGTCATCGACCTGAGTCCACGTTAAGTATTTTCACGGAGTGATGATGGTATATTTCTACTCCTACTTTTACTGCTACGCGTTCATACCAAATACAGTAAACAACTAAATTATTACCAAGTTTATTTTTTATATATGCATACGCGTGTTAACATTTAATTGGGTAAGTATTTCATCTTTTAGACGGTGTTCATATTACCAAAACATGCACAGATACATATTAGTTATGTGATGGAGTAGAATTTAAAGAAGTAAATAATGGCAGCACGGTGTGGAGGCTAAAATAGCCGGGACTAAGAAATGGAAAGAGAAAGAGAAAAACAAAGTGAAAGCAGTACAGGTATTAAGAGGAATAATATGATGGCAGAAGAATCGGATGCCGAGAGAGGCAGGGCGAGGAAGATGATGATAGGTCTGATCACAAGAACGGCACCTCCCTCGAATAAGAAAAAAAAAGAAAGAGAAGATAACAGGATTATATAGCGGATAAAATAGAAGATGAAAAGAATTCCATGGCAAGAGAGCATGAATTATTCAAAAAATAATGGGTAAGAAAGAACAAAATGAAAGGGAAATAGACGGAAATTGGAAGATGGATGAATGATGAGATAAGATGTTCCATCCTCATCCGCTTATCATTTCTCTTGATTTCAGGCACCCATGCTCCTCGGTGCTTCATGGCAAATATCCATTAAATGATTAATCCCCACATAAATGATCCGCTCATGCCGAATCGTCACGAATACTTTTTCGACTTCACCGACAAACAACTTCCTGCACTCTCCAGCGTCAGAGATCGTCATCACTGAAAATATGGGTTTGTTGACAACCAAAGATCTCCATGGATGACTCGAGATACTTTATTTGACAGATTGTGGTATATTAAGTGAGCTTTGATTTCATTTTGCCTCCCAACAATGCACCATTAAACAATTTGAATCACTATCTCACCAAACGGATTCATGCGTTTGCGGGAGTGCCCGGTTTCCAATCGCCTGATCGCGATTGCCCTTGAATAGGAACTCTGCCCGATCCGCCCTGCCAAGTAGCCCTGATGTTTCTGTATTTCATCGAGTGGATACCGTTTCAAAATCCGAAAGTTTTTCATCTGATCTTCTTACCCTCGTCTCCTATGTTTCCCGATTAACATGTCTGTTGGGACCCCTTGTCGTATCATTCTACCGTAAGCAGCTTACGGTATGATCCGACCGCAATCCTCATGAATTAACCATAGAAAACTAAGATTATTGCCCTGTATTTCTTTCTGCAGCGCGTATATACCAATCTCAATTCTGATGCTGGTGCTTTCAGTGGCGAATCCAGGGGGCACAAGGACCCGTGCCTCAAACCCCTATATAAGAGGGGGGGAGCAAGAAGAACACGACCGGTAGCGCCCCCCTCCTGTTGATATATTTTTGTTGTTGCTTATTTGTTCTTGTTGTTTGGGGGAGCAGCTTATAATTAACCTTAATCGAATTCTAGTCAAAACGACACATCCAAAACCTGTAAACCTTCTCACCCCGACTCTCAAATCCGCCATTGGAGCGTCAGCTGTATCATTCTGATGGCTGAACCCCTATGGCTCATTTCCATCAGCCGAAGATGACATTTTATTTCACAAAACTATTTTTTTTCACAAACACTATTTCAGCTTCGACGATATCATAAATAAGGAGCAATATTTAGCTTATACCTTCGGTTCGCTTGTAAATGCTGGATCTAAGATGCATCATTAGATTTTCGTTTCTATGTAAGCTATCTCTGCATTTTATGCTATTCTGCACTTTTGTTTTCGAACCCTCAATATACGGACTTTTTTTTTGTGCGGGAGGNGGGTATTTTGTGCATTAAGATGTTTTTGGCGATAAAAACAGTTTTTACTCTTCACAGAATGAACACAATGCAATGAGTTTTCTTTTTCTTGGTATCAATCATATAAAATTATGAAAAACGTTTATGATGTCACGTGACAACTGCGACCTGCCATGACATGCTTTAGGTGTTTCCAAAAGCGCTCATCTGCATGGTAGGATATCTGATCTGTGATATCATCTTTGAGATTTACATAATCCTTAGACACCTTAATCTGACAGCGGATTTCCTTCCTGCCCCTTCATTCTGTTAGGGCATGGAGGAAACATTTGAAATTGAAACCCGTTGTAATGTTTGGAGTATCATCTACGGGTATTCAGCGACCTTTCTGATATCGCACATCGTGTGGAGCAAGTATGTATAAATGTATATATTGATATCAGTATTCTCTTTTGCCTTGGATCATTGGAATACATTATGTATGCCTGGAGGAGATGATCAAATGAAAAATCAGGATTCACATCTCCATACACAGGGGAATACACCTGGATATTTGAGAATAATACTATTCCATTTAGGAGGTGTGGGACCAAGAACAGATTCGGCAATCCGTTATTGAATTCCAAACTCCTGAAATTGATCCAAATCACCAACAGCGCACCTTTCGAGGTAAAAAAAAAAAATAAAGGTCGAACCTCTTTTCATTTGAAAATAGAATTGTAGAATCTTGCAACAATGCCAAAACGTAATTTGTAAACAAGAAAAAACGTTCGGATGACGTACCTGTAACTAGTAAAGCGATATCTTAAAGGTTATTTATATTATAACTATAATGTTTCAGCCTATTCATTTGAATGCAAACCAAGTCACTCAGAGAGGACTTGAAGTCGTCGGTTCCCTTGTTAGTAATTTGCAATGTACATATGATATCGTATCAGGCAGGTGAAAACAAAACATCAAATAAAATCAAATAAATTAAATTGTTAAAACCGAACAAAGATCACTGAAAAGTCCCTAGCACCCTGGAATAATTCTAAATCTGCGAAAGAATACATTTAACGTATCTATGCTCGTGCAGAAGACATGGAAGAGAAGGCTATTGTACCGGCACAGAATGGGTTAAACAGTACAGTTAAAAAACAATCGTTTCGTTTCGCCGCCGTCGGATCCAAAGCAAAGAAAGAATGCCCTCCCCCACATCTTGATAACCCAGCAATTGACGTCAAATTGATCCACATAAACGGTGATTGAACATAGCTGTAGATCAAAGAGGCTCAAGCGGTTGGCGACACTCGGGCACACCAGCATCGGTCGCATTTGTTCACGTCACTCCTCCGTGATCCTTTGACAAATATACCACTACCGCTATAGTTCTGCACCGAGCCATATGGTCCCTTTTTGAGGGAGGGACTAGAGGGGAAGGGGGAGAGGGGCTCTCACTTGTTATAAGAAGAAAATGGGTTTCATTTGAGGTGCAATATTATACCTAATTTGTGTCAGCCCCTTCCAACCGAGTTTTGTGATTATCTCGTTTAGTAGTTCTCCACATTCTTTATCACAACTTGTCATATGATATCATTGAAATGTCTACGCGGTGTTTTCTTTTAAGCTTTTACCACCAGTGCCAACTTGCACCCCAACGAAAGGTAAATCGCTTTCGTTTCTGTCGTCAATCAACGAGACCAAAATGTAGTCAAATCATTTGAATTCATTTAAGGTATACTATTTTAAGAATCGAATAATGCAGTTATGAAGTTTCACTTAAGTTGTTGCAATTGTATTGAGAAAGAAATAGCTTTATCACAGTCAGTTTAATTTTGAATATGCATTTAAATAAGTAACGAAAAGTCATATTTGCTCATATTTGTAGTTGTTTATACATGTAATTTTGTTTATAATAAATAGTTACAACTGTATTCGCTACATCACCCCATTCATATTAAAAGCTTTTCAGTGTATTTATAATTTCAAAATATTGAAGGGAAATAGTTTTAAACACATGAGAGAGAAAGGCAATAAAGGTCAAAATCTAATGATCTGTGTCGGATAATTGCAGATGAGGGTCATTAAAGATACCGCACGCCGCTCATGCATAATTACAAACTATTCGGAATTCCTCTTCTGGCGTCGCCTTCCTCATTAAACACCGCCGTAATTGTCTCGCTGTAAATTACCAGGAAATGTCTCTAATGTTTATAAACTGACTCTACACAGAGCCTAGTACAGACATAAAAACATGTACTCATCCGTCTAGCTTACTGGTCTAGACGATCATTGTCTGTCTCCAATTGCATATCATGTCTCTAAAAATGGAACATCTTTTTTTTTGCTTAATCGAAACGCGTCATTGATTATAAACAGTAATGTTCTCAATGTCTTTTACTAGGGTTTGAAAGGGTAAACCTTAGGAAGTGTATTTCATTTTAAAGGATATATACAATGTTTATACAAGTGTATCCATATGGCTAAGGTAAAGAATAGTAGAGCAGAAGGTAATATATTTGATGTGAGTGCAATTTCTAAAACGTGTGTTTGCAGTTAACAAGGGAGGGGTCGTCATAAAGGACAACAGATCTCATATGAAAAAGTGTCTAGCCAACCATACAAACTACTTATTGCATGGGGTTGTATCATTCAGTGCTTATGTTGAAGGTTTACAGCAAGACTTACATGTAAACAAGAAATAATGACAAAGAGACAGGCGACGGTATTATTTCAACAGGCATAATTCTGCAAAACAACTTCATAAATTACAACAATATTTTCTGATCGAACGAACATTCCTTTCGAGAAAAAAAAAATGATAGGTGACTCGGAATCTCAAATAATTTCTTTTTTTCACAATAGGGCATCCCCACGGATCACTAAACTGTGAGCTTTTGTAAAGTTCCTTGACTTGTTTAACCTTTTTTCTTTCTTCCCCTTCCGCCTCAATAACACGATACAGAGGGCAAATATACCTGGCTACGCATTTTGTTTTATTACTGGAGATCATGCGTGATTAAGCTACTAACGACTGGGCGGTCTGCAAATTTGTTCCAATTATCATTATTAAACCACGAGTGAAAGATGCATTAAGATAATTCAATTTCGGTTAGGGTAAGCCCATCTATGTCTTTCTCTCAACTCAAGATAGAGAATAACTCACTGGGCCAGTAGAGATAAAAGTTACAATACAATTTTGTAGGAAGAGGAGTCCCCCAAATAACATTTGTTCTGTAGCTGCTCGGTATGGATTATATTTTTCTCCAAACTCTGTGCCTCTCAAAATATTATAAAGCAATTTTTATCAGACTCCTGGAATTCGGTATTTATACGGGGGAATTGTTCACACCAACTATTTTTGGTACAAATAGATACCGGTTCTTGGGAAAGCTTAAAATATATTCCTTCTCGTTATTTGTATATCATTTTGTAAAGTCCAGCTACACATACTGAATAGTCATTTTGATGTTGAGTATATTTGGTCATCGTTGATTTCCATTCGAAGCTAAAAGCTTAAAGGTAATACAAAGTTTTGTTATGGGGTCCTGAATTTGGTTCAAATTAACATATTGGAAGCATTTGCGATTCTACAACATTCAGTGATCGTTGTCGCGGTTGAAATCGAGTTTTAAGTTATGAAATTGTAAGTAATAAACTATTTATGTTTTATAGCTCCCTCTTAAGGTCAATATATTAATTAAGCTATAAAACAATGTTTCTTGACTAAAATCGACTGATAAGCTCGTCCCGTTTGGAAATTATATATCACGACTACATATTCTGAGATTATCATGGTCGCAGAAACCATTGTGCAGCCGTTGGCGCTATTTGAAATTTATCAAAATTTACCGGGAGCACCAGTAAATTTTTATATTCAATTTTTCTCGAAAGCAGAAATGTTTTAGGGGCTAAATTTTCCAGTGATTATAAAACATCCACAGGGGCATCCAAATATATCAAAATTGTAAAGAATCACTATCCACCAGTTTTCAAAATTTTCCGAAACTTTGTATTACCTTTAATCAAATTAAAATCGATATAACACTTGTCGTTACAGAATTCGCCATCATACACTGTACTATAATCTTATTTCTGACATTGCCATATAATGTGTCAATACCCCCTCCCCCCTCCCCTCCTCCGTTAATTGAAATGTTTTTTTTTTATAGCCCGAAACAGATCGCAAGAATGTCAGCCTGTGATGGTTTTTGAATTGGGTAAGATTCCATGACAGATTCATAGCGGTATTGTTTGTGTCTTTCGCCCCATCTCCCCTCCCACACAATACTGATCACATACACACACACACCTACACACATACACGCACACACACAGTGCAGGGGCGCATGAACCTGACTGCGGCACGATGAAAGGGGTCGCGGAGAAAAGAGACGGAAATTGCGATACAAAAGAGATGCTCAAAGCGAGACGGAAGGGGAATGTAGAAGTAGGTTAACGGTGTGCCGAGAATGCGAGCTGGAACCCTCAGTCCTCAGTCCTTTCATCCTTTGGTCGGTTGTCTGGTGGGCAGCAAGATGAAGTGATCGACGATCGCTATGAAATATGAGCTAATCTGATTCTAGCAATGAGGCATTTAGACTATCAAGCTACATGCAAGCATCGCAGATAAGGGCTTGGATTAGCTATAAACGAACGAATTGGTTGTTTATTCGTACCCTTTGCCTTAATGCATAAGATATCACGAGACGATAATACGGAGGACATTTACTTTAATAATTCGCTTGCTATTGTCCAGAGCAAGTTTTATAATATTGTATAAACGATGTGAATTAAGAATACAATAAGCATATCACCGTGTATGACCACACGTCATTTTGCACCAGTAGGCCTATACAAATGAGTTTTCGAAGGAGCGATCTCTTCTCAGCCACATGTATATATTTTGTTATATGCCTTCAACCGCTGATACGACTACTGTACACATGCTAGTTATTATACATTTATTATTTTCCAAGTCAGTAGGCATTTAATTTCACCGAACAGCAATATACGTCATGATAAAAAAGGCAACTCAAATTCTCGTACTGAAATGAAATCCCACAGGATGACCCTATTTTCTTCTAAATAATCAGACGTAATAAAGCGAACTTTAAAAAAAAAAGCAATAACAAATTACATGGCTTCACTAAACATAACCTATTGGTTTATTTCAATTATTTCATATAGTAACAATATTCTCCCCATAAGACTATGATTTGCCTTCCATAAGCGTAATTCGTTGGTTACCTGCAAGAAGGCCTGAACTGCCATTGTAAAGTGTAAAGGTTTACGGCTTTCTTGCGGACGGACGAGAAATAGCGGGAAATGGGAATGTAATATACTGTCATGACATTGAAGTACGCTAGAAATTAATATAACCATTGGTGCCTCATCATTTCTCTTTAGTTGAATTAAGATGCTTATCCTTTGTACCATACATGAGGTTTATGGATATTAGTAATTGCATGGGGTCTACCTCGCTTGGATTACCGTACATAAACAGACTAGTTTAATATAATACAAAGCTACACATGATTCATTTCACACAACATACCTACAAGCAACCGGTCACCAATACTGCATGAATACACACTATGAGATATGAAAATATTGACAGTCAAATACAGGCTTGTATTTCATTACTTCCATTTGTATGTATACTGGAATCTAGATGCGATAGAGCTAATGCTATGAAGCACAAGTTCATTACAATGTTATGATTGACAAATATACAAAATGATGGGGCATGATCATGTCAAAAAAGTCTTTGAGATCGTGAACCATATTATAAACCTTGACTGCCATATAATCAATGTTAAATATTTCCTTGAATTAGAATTCACATGACTAGAATTTAAAGGAATTTGCACGTTCATGTATGCCTCTCGTTAACTATTGGGTATAGATCTTTGTTATTACTTTCATGTGTATGTATACTGGAATCTAGATGCGAAAGAGTTAATGCTACGAAGCGCAAGTTCGTTATAATATTATGATTGACAAAAATGCTTGGTTGTGCTATACAGGAGCACAATAATACAAATATATGACGGAGCATAATCATATTACAAAAGTCATTGGAATCGAGAACCATAGTATAAACCTTGTTCGCCATGTAATCAATGTTAAATATGTCCTTGAATTATAAAATTCACATGACTAGATTTTAAAGGAATTTGCACGTATGCCTCTCGTTAACTATTGGGTATGGATCTTTGTTAGATGTGAACGTATTGGTAATTTCCCTTTTTCCATCACGGGTGACATGGCTTTATCCATTGTTGCTGAGTAACAGGAGAAATGATTTGTCCCGGCATTGGGAATGATTGCTTATAAATCGTGTTATGTACTATAATTTGTCATTTGATCATGGTCTCGTGCAACCATTAGATTAACAGGTTCCTGGACATTTGTATTGGGTTTCTCCTCAGCACAATAATCATGATCGCAACGAAATTAGAAAGAAGAGAAGTTTGCTTAAGTTCTATACGTTCTTTTTATTTTGGAAATGATGACAAAGAAACAATATGAATAGTATTATGAATAGTGTTTATTATTTCTTGTAATGCGGTCACTTGTAACTCACCTCAGCAACATTCTTTTTCTTCTTCAATTAATTACAAAATGATAACAAAGAAACAATTGAAGTAACAATGAAACCGACAAGCACCAGCGATGACAACATTTTATGAATAGTATTTGTTATTTTTTTGTAATGCAGTCGTTTGTAACGCATCGCAGCAACATTACTTTTTTCTCTATTAATTACAACATGATAAGAAAGTAACAATTGTAATAACCATGAAACCAGCAAGCACGATTGACGACAACATTTTATTAATAGTATTTGTTATTTATTATGATGCAGTCTTTTGTAACGCACCTCAGCAACATTCCTTTTTTCTTCAATTAATTACAAAATTATAACAAATAAACTGACAAGCACCAGTGATGACAACATTTTTTGAATAGTATTTGTTATTTCTTGTAATGCAGTCTTTTATAACGCACCACAGCAACATTCGTTTTCCAATTAATTGATTTGGTGGATTTTGGTGGATATTGATGATTTATATTAAATTAATTCGTCGTAATATTTAGCGTGGTGGCGTTATATCACTCTCGAACGCATACACAATGCTCATCAGCGGGACATTATCGACAAATGACGCACATTAATTGCAATTGTTAGGCGATAATGTAATTAAACAACAGCAGCTCTATGAATATTCCGATCCAAAACGAGCGTACAAATTTCATTTGCATGCCCAGACTTGACTTACGATTTGTCTTTGCAAGAAAGATCTAGAAGTGTTTGTTCACAGTAATCGTTGATCAAATTACATGTTGATGGCATGGCTAACCTAGTGTGTAACTATTATGTCACTAGTTGTGTAGTGCTTGGGAACTAGAGTGGCCTTGAATGGGACATATTTCGTTTTGACATCTAGCCTAGGATTTTGCCTCTGCATATTAAACGGATAAGTCTTAAGATCTTTAATAAAACAGCAGTGACGTCATACTTAACTATAACTATGTTATTATGAGGTCTTTAGTCATTTGTTTTCTTGATAATTTGAGTAATGTTAATTCCATTAGTAATATTGATTTTTGTTTGAAGTAATTCTGATTTGTGTACATGTAAAGCGCTTTGAAACTTCTGTCACAAGCGCTATATAAATTTGTCATATTATTATTATTATTATTATTATCAATATACTGTCACGTAATTAGGAGCTCATGAATGACAATTAAACGTGTAGTAAAAATGACAGGTTGAAACACAGTGTGGTGATGTAAAACCAGACACTGGCTACATACACACCATTATGACACGCTCCATAATTGGTCGACTCGCTCCACGTGACGCGTCCTTTCAACGTCGAATCCTTAACATTAACACCTCGAAAATCCCCGGAGAGGGTATGTTGTATTGAGAAGTGAAAAATCGATGGTTGGATAGCACGCTATCCGGGCCGCATGCATGATCTCGTTAATCGTATTGCCTTTATGAATCTGGACTATAGAGGCTGCTATAAATTCAATACCAAGAATTAGATGGGACGCGACGCGAAGCAGACGATCGATACGATAGTGTTACCGATCACTGAGCGGAAGGGCGAAATGGGACCACGAATGTTTAATGGAACTATTGAACGATTCATGTTTGAGATTCAATGAAACGAATCGAAAAGCTACGATATATGCTATGAATGAGAAACAAGGTTGAATTACATGGATACCATTTGGGGATATAGCCTCATCTAAATTATTTATGAATGATATTTTGTAAACCAATGATAGATATCACTATTTCATATTGAAACTATTGTCCGTGAGCAACTGATAAATAGTAGGGTTTGCAATATGACAACAAAATTAAAAAAAAATTATATAACCATGATTGTAACAACTCAGTTTAATTCTGGAACTTAATTACGGCACATTTTGATTCTGTTTTTAGAAACTCGTGAAAATGTGGATCACAAAATTGTCATTAAACATTTTACTAACGGTAAGACTTCGAATCGTAAGAGACCCAGAGTATGAATGGTCGTGACATGCCAAGATGATAGGGTAAACCAAGGAATTCAATTCACGTCACAATCTTCATCATGCATCATCAGTCAACACAGAATCCCAAACTAAGATAGGAACAAACACGGAATATTAAAAACCTTCACTCTTTTTTACACTTAATTTGATAGAGATCGGGATTGATTGAAGCTTTATACAGAACTGAAGGGATGACCTTTAAAGACCTCACAAAACATGACTAATGCGAGACATTATTTTCGTCTTCTTCTTACGAGCCCGATCTACATGTATATATTAGGGTACGTCATCGTGACCGTGAATTACATTGTTCGCGATTCCAGCCCCCCCCCCCCCGCAATGCATGACATTCTTTGACAAGACATTACTCTACATTTGACTCACTCTACCCAGGTTAGGTAGATGGTTACCTGGTCGCGACGCATTTTGTTGTATGCTCGGGCAACCTATCGTTGGTAGCCCAGATAATATGATTACATGTCTCTTTGGGAGAACAGTTTTAATACTGATGAGGCTACCTTGTCTAAAAAAAAAGGACATATAATTAGCAATGATATTCGGAGCGCGGCCTTAACAAAAGAAACATAGGGGCAGTTGAATGTGAATGTTGAAATGAAATTGTAATATTGCTCTGATTAAGGTTACACTTGGCTATTTTTAAAAATTAACATCGCAATCGCATAGGAGGGAAGTAAAAGTCATTGTAGAGTTTTTGGATGTTTCTAAAACTTCTTGCGAAACAGGCCTGTCTTCCCCCAAGGCGGAATTTCGGGATGCCCGGCACCGTCAGAATATGAAATGAGAAGAAAAAAAACCTTTCAAATTTGTTTTCCCTCTCGAACGGGCCCTTAAGCGCTGCCCATTTTCGAAAACCATGCAAACTCATGTTGTATTCTTAAATTATAAAGGCATGTTTGATGGAAAATGTATCACTGTTCAAGTAAGCTCCCATGCATTTTCTATAAAGGGGAGACTAATCTATTGTGCCCATGGCGTGAAGCTTTCCAACCATTTATTCCGCAGCTATGTTCTTATAAAATGCAAATGTATGCTTCTTTTCGTTATATGTTCGACTGAAGAATTGGGAACAAGGCATCATTTTTTTTTTTGTATCTCTGGAGCCGGATGAAGAAGGGTCGGGGGAAAACATAAATGCATTGAACAATAAGAATGTTGTGCATGCATTAAAAGAGAGAGAGAGAGAGGGGAGGGGAGGGATAGAGAAATATGAAGAGAGACAGACAGAGAGAGAGAGAGAGAGAGAGGGAGGAAGAGAGAGAGAGAGAGAAGGGCAGAAATACAGACAATGAACAATACAGAGTGAGACTAATAGTGATTGCATAATGTAAGTGATAGAAGGAGAAGTAGATGATAACGGAGGGTGAAAAAGAGAGGAGAATACAGAAAGAAAGAGACAGAAATGGGATCGGCGCAAGAGATAGAGAGAGAAGGAGAGACAGAAGTAAGAAAAGGAAAGAGACAGAGAGAGAGAGAGAGAGAGAGAGGGGGGAGGGGGGAGGAAGCACGAAAAAGATTGACAGAGGAAGAGTCAGAGATAGAGGACGAAATTTCTGATGCCGTAATCAAATTGCCGAGCTCGGGAAAGTGAGGGGAGACTTTGGCGAATTAGATGGATCGTGATCAGAATCAAACAAGTTAATAGCCAGGATATATGTTCACCTTTTACTCGGCCCAAAAATAGAACGGGGTGAATGTGCGACAGGAATTGGATACGCAGACGTATTACAGCCACACAAATCCTCATCGCGTTCCAATATTACGTCTGCCATGTCGCGTTATAACTGGACTTAATCATTGCTCTGAGTCATATTCTAGGGGCCTAGGGTATCCCAATTCTATTTGTTGCCCCTTATTTTGTCTTACGCAATCTATCATTTTTTCCTACCGTCTTCCAGATAATAAATAGTTTTTTTTTTCTGCTTGTGCGAACTATGCTCGACCCCCTCTCACAGGGGTGTATCCAAACGTGATTTAATGATGGGTGGTGGATATAGTTATAC
>BEXV01000164.1:174607-186420 GCA_003118195.1 Hemicentrotus pulcherrimus | reverse complement strand
CTCTCTCTCTCTCCACATCTATTTGCCTAATTATGTACATATAGATATATATCATGTATACATATTGTGACGCATATGCATGTATCTACATCTATTCAGTACACCTGTAAAGCCTGTGTATCTTTTTTTTTTCTCCTTTTCCTTCTAATCCCATGCACAAATTCATACTCATCTCATCTCATTCCAAAGACCAATTAAAACGCCATGTCTATTTCTTTTTTAATTTGTTTTTGACGACGCCCCTAGCGTCTGAAAAAGTAGCGCGGAGTACCATGACAACACAGATGTGCTCCTGGAAATATAAGGAGGAGAACATAAATTCCAAAAGGAAGATTATAATTAAAGTGCCAATGTGTATGCTTATCGAATAACGCTGGTTACATTCCAAATGCACTTCATGCATGCTTTCATACACCTAACGGCTTGTCGGAAAGTCAACTTAAGGGTCTGCGGATTGTACCCAAGGCAGTTTAAGCCTCTGCCATTTAAACGACTATATTTTATCACCAGTAAATCATTTTCTTCTAGGTCAACTTAAAATATTAAACAGGAATAAATGAATATTTTTCATCAAAATGAGTCAGTACGGAAATAAGTGGCGGAAATGGTTTAACACGGGGTTTGCATTTCATCCTCGTCAAAAAGTCTAGGAAGAAAAGATTGAAATAGTTCAAGGTTTTTTGCATTCCTCGAATTTCATCTTCCTAGTCATAAGTATGGAAAACAAAATGGCAAATAGGCCCTATTTCCTCTTATGAGACTTTGGATGTATACTTCGTCACAGCCCCCACCCCCTCCTCCCAATATTAAATGGTAACCTTAATTGTACTGGCATAATAATTATAATTACTGTTATTGGAGATTTGGGACATGACCTTTACAGTGTAATAGCCTCATGAATATTACACGAAACCTATAAGGGTATAATTGGGCTATTAAAATCTCATAAAAAGGCCTATTATAAAATTATGATGCATTGTCTATGTGTATTGTATTCATAGGTGCACCTTATATAGTCATACCAAATCCTTCCTCATATATATGCATTTTGTGTAAATAGTGACTGATTTATTGACTTTCATTAAATGTACAAACTAAAGCATATGATTGTGCGTAGTTGATGATGGTTCTTCTTTATTCGAACAACAAAGCAGGATTTTTCCTTTCATCGATTCATCACATGTTGGACTTATATTAAATTTGAGTAGTTCTCGATTGTATAAGAAAACATGGAATATGAATTGCTAACAAATGAGATTATTAAACATCAATAAAAATTTAGGTGAGGAACGCAAGGGTCGAGGTAATCTAAATGCATAAACGAGACAAAAGTATACTTAGATAACAATTACACACTCAAACAACAGAATGGAAGGGAGTTTCCTGTCTCAGCCCCTCATCTACTTTCCACTAAAAAGCACGTACCTTGTATATAGTACATCAACTGGCATTGTCCAACGTATCGTAAACAAAATAAAACAATACGCCGCTGAATGCTTTCCAATTTGGATTTCCAAAAAAGAGGATTTCTAAAAGGGGACCTTCGTCTTGGGGAAAGGTTATGAGGTGAAGGGTGTCTCGGCGAATAAAGTGTGTTCTGGTGATATGCCAGGGCCTCCCCTACATTTTATTGCCTAGTTGGGCTGCTCGCTGAGTTTGATTTTGGAAGTCATCCGTTTTTATTACAGGTTCCCCGGCATTATAAGAGAGTAGATTCATTACTCACACGAACTTGCCTGACTGAGTTGCGGGTAAGATGAACGGGCCCAAGGGCTATCATCGATCGCTGTTTTCTTTCTTCTTCTTCCTCTCTTTTTCCTTCTCGCATCCCCCTTCTTCAATCTCTTTCTTTCTCAGCGGAATAACTAAAATACCTCTTCAGCAACGCAATCATTCCGCCATTTCTCCGTTTGTTAAAGCTAATTGTAAATACATCTTCCCCTCTTAATCGCTAAATCGCGCCTTCACCTCCATTTACAGTTTTTGCTTGATAATGTTGCGGTGTATTTTAATGTCTCTTGAAAGCCATCTGATGTGTATTACAGAAGAATATAAAGCTTTCGTTCCATCGATTGTGATGTCACGAATACTTCCATTTTCACTACATCATTGTTTTTTAGCCCTGCGACATATTGTAATTTTCCTCTTTCAAGTGTCGTGGCTGGTTGAACAATCTGCTTCCATAATTTATCTAATTTTAAGTTTATCGCTTAGGGATATCCAGATAAATTTTACTCGCCTGAATCTTTCTCCCCATCTCTCTCTCTCTCTCTCTCTTTCTCTCTCTCTCACACCATCACATGATGTCTTCTTTCTTTCATATTCACCTCTCTGTCTGCATCTCCACTCTTCTTCCCACCCCCTCACTGCATATCTCTCTCGTCCTCTTTCTTTCTCTTTCTCCCCTTCCCATCCACTCCCTCGATTCCTTCTAAAGCCACTAGTTTCCATCTCTTTCAGGGGATGATATTCGTTCCATTAAACCTCAAATATCCGTTCTGTTGATGGTTTTTTGCATGAATGTTAAGATAAAAGTTCTTGCAAACGTCATTATAAAAACAATGTTACGCATAAATTCATATCAAAATCGACGAGATTAACGATATGCCTTTTTAGTTTTCATAATAACCATCACTTTGATCATGATCGTCACCATGACCAACATCGTCATCATCACCACAATCATTATCATCCTCATCATCATCATCATCTTCACCATCACCAACATCATCAACATCATTAACATCATCAACATCACAATCATCATCCTTCTCATCATTACCATCATCATCTTCATCATCACCATCATCATCATCATCATCACCACCATCATCAACAATATCATAAGCATCATCCTCCTCATCATCATCTTCATCATCACCATTCCCATCCGAATTATCATAAACTCGAGTATTATCATCGCCATATTCATCTTCCTTTGCATCATGATATCCAGCGAAACCTTTTCCAGTAGGTTCACATCTTACGCAGATTCAGATTCCTTTCATTCACAATTACGAACTGCCACTTGCCACTAAGTTTCATTAAATCTTGACACTCATCTCCTTAATGACTTTTCGTCCGTAAATTTGCAGCACTGAACGATGTTTAAGGTGATTCTTAACATGGCTTGTAGACCTTTATCCAGTCCTTGTTTGTTCACTACCCAGCATTGAAGGGCCTGACACTAACCGTAGGCTACTCCAGATGTTGCAAAAAGAAAAAAAAATAGGATAAATACGGGGCAAAGAGGGGAAATAAAAGAGAGGGGGTAGGAAAACTGTTTTAGAGATTAACAAAGAGGGTGACATAGAAAGAGGGAGAGGGGAAGAAAGCAAGAGGAGGGAGGGAGGGAGGGAAAGAAAGAGAGATAGAAAAGACACAAAAGGAACCCCGGAGACAAAATGTAGCTGATCAAAATAGTCGACCCTTCCACCTGTTTCGCCTCGGGATGACCGCGAGCAAAATACTTCGACACCAAGTATAGCATCATCGTCGTCTTCAAGGGGTCACACGGTTGACTACATTGGCCTTGGAACCCGCCTTTCTCCCGGGCAGGTCATTATAACTCATTGACCATGATGAGTACTTGAGCAGACAGGCTACCAAAGCGGAACCCCCATAGGGGTAATCAGGGCCCAGTGGTTAGAGCGCTGATTGGCCCTTAGGGGGGTGTACGGGAGGGCATGACCTCAATATTACAAGTGTCTGTTTAACTCCTAGACGAGGGGTACTAAATTTGAATATAAGATACCGTCTGTCGTGTTACATAGACAGCCTTAGAATCATATCATTATGCATTTAAACAATAATAAAGTCAGTTCTAATTTAGTCCTTTTTTCATGTGTGCATTTAATATGAATAATGTATATTTATCTCCGTTCTACTTTTGGGTCTTTTTTATATTTTGTGAAACAGGAAATAATCAATTAACATTTCTCGTTTCAATAATAGAAATAAGTGAAAGGCACAAATAAAGAAAATAAAGATAACTATCTAAAAATAAGACGTATGATACTTTTTCCCCCCATTAATTTTATAATTCAGAAAAAAAGGAAAATATTTCCGGGTTTCATGTTTTAAAGAAAGCAAATAACAACAAACATACATAAAGCGTATTGAAAAAATAAGAAATTGGAACATAATAAGGATCAGTTGGGTTGGAATAAAAATTAAATGTTCATCTTTTTAAATTTGTGTATTATCATTTAATTGAGAAAAACGTACTTCAGTACATCAAATGTTTGCGATCGATTGTAAATTTATAACGAGCATTCTGATTGGCTAATAACCAGATATTTCTAACAATGTGCATACAAGAATGATTTTCATTCGCCTTTTTCATTTTGCAATTTATAGGAAATGTTCGTGTTAACGGGGCCCAGGTATTCAAACACCATTTCCCTTCACGTCTTTGTAACTCGCGTGACCCGAACGGATGGCGAGAAACAATGTGTTCTGTGTAATTTGGGGAGTGTGAGATTTAATTGAGATTTCTCTTTCGGCTTGGACGGACGAGGGTAACCGGAAATCAATGACAATTAAATAACCGACCAACCGTTTTTTATTGAAGGAATAAATGCTCGGGTAAAAGCATGTTTGAATAAATAGTTAGAGGTGCCCCATCCTTCCCTTATTCGTCGCATAGTCTAAGAACCCTGTCTAAAAGGTACCTGGTTTCACGGGAGTAGGAGGAGGGGGGGGGGGGTTAGGATATCGGTAAACAAAATAACTGTATATAAGCATGTATCTTGCGTCAGTTATCGACACCCGCAATTTGACGGGGGAGGGGGTGGGGGGGAGAGACTACACTCCCACCAAACGCACCTCTATCTCTCCACTCCGGATCTACTTTTGTCGCCCGTCATCACCCCCATCTTTCCGTTGCCGATGCCACCAGTACCCTCTTTTCCCGAATCTAGACCACCATTATTTATTATTAATCTATCAATCATTAGACAGACCGGCTTGGGCGTTCTTCCCCCTACTCCCCGGGGGACACGGGTGTCAGCGAGGCGAGGAAAGGACGGGAAAATACATCATCTTTTAATGGCATGAATATTCATAATGCCACCAGCCATCCGAACCCCTACCATGTTCCTGCCGTGTCCCGAATCGATGTCAGAATGAATGATCATGTTCTGTTACGCTCTTCTTGGGAGTATCTTAAAACTTACAAAAGGAGAACACTTTCAAAGTACTTATTCAAAATTCAATTTATTTCCTTCTGTGCACATATCCTAATTATTCGATGAAATGTTCACTTCATCGTGATTTTAATATTGATTATTGGCAGAAGAATGATGAGTCAATGCGAAAAGTGAAGTTTGGACAACCGCCAAAACGATTTAAGCCCCTCTGCACTACGCATAGCTACTTGCGCCCTCTATATAGCAATCGATGCCTAATCGGTGATCGTTGGTCCACCATGGTCTCCTTCTTCGTTAATTGAGAGCTAATTGGACGAGATAACCACCTGTCAGTGACCATGCAGGGAGGCCTAAACCCTCCTGGCCAAACCAATGCAGATAGGATTTCAACGAATTGTATTATTATTATTATTATTATTATTATTATTATTATTATTATTATTATTATAATTATCATTATCATTATTATTATTATTATTATTTAAAAATAACTTTATTTTGTTCTTCCAACTTGCAGGTTTTCACATGGGCTGGTCACAGCAGCCCCCTCTGGAGGTCAAAAGCGGAGATACTTTTGAAGTGCACTATACGGTGACAGCCGATCAACATTTTTTCGACTGGGGCGTGAGAAACGACACTAAATATGCCATTGAAAATGGGCGTGTTTTCTCGAAATTCAAGTAAGTACGGAGAAATATCATCACATAGCAATATTATTCATGTTATGCTCTTTGGGTAAAGGAGTTCGGCAAGTGTGATGTGCAACGCGCACTTCATACGTTTAAAGGAAATGTTTAGACAATTTTGTTAAGATGGCCCCAAACAAGAAATGATAGCAAGCATATCGATAGGTCAAATAAATTAAATGTAAACAGACGGGTTGGGAGAGAGAGAGCGAGGGAGAGAGAGAGAGAGAAGAAAGAGAGAGAGAGATAGAGAAGAAAGAGAGAGAGAGATAGAGAAGAAAGAGAGAGAAAAGAGAAAGAGAGGGAGAGAGAAAAGTTGAGAGACAGGAACATACACCCCTCCCCCTTGTGGTAAGGAAAATTATTTTTAGAAAAGAGGGAAAAACGAGCTTTCGATGTTTAGTTGTCTACGTAAACGTTCACGCATCACGTAAGTGAAGTGGCACTTAACTCCAAAAATCAATTACACTCAGTCAAAGCTGGAGAGTGCATGCCCCCCGATTTGACATGCCAGCCAGGCGTTTTCTATTTTACACCTTTTTTGCCAGCTTCACTTGGCAACCTCCAACAAAAAAAAAAAGAAAAATCAATTATTTATTTTGAATTTGTTCGTCGTCACGGCATCTTGAAGCTTAAGGGAATGTTAAAAGTGGAGGAGGCAAAGCATTTCATTACCGTTGTCATGGGTTTATTGGAGGCGCTCGAAAATAGAATTATTATTCTGTTTATCATTCATTCCCTAGTGACAACGAATTTCGTTGATGATGTATGTATAAACTCTGTCGATATAAAATAATTATATCCCTGTTGTCATCGACCTTGCCTTTCGAATATGAAAATGCAATTGTACGGTAATCAATTAAGGTAGCAATATGTGTAAATTCTGTCGATTTTATTCAAGAAATACTTTAAAGATAAGGTTGAGTTCTGGGAAGAGGTGAAAAATAATTCGTGAACTTAATCATTAGTTATTATGCAAGTGTGGAAGAACATCAGATAAGACATGTTCCATGAAAAGCATGGCTCTTCAAATGCCTTCATATTCTAAATATGTCATGTTTATCGTAAAACTCGGGGGGGAGGTTTTTTTCGCCATGTGTTCGTGTAGTCCCATATACATCTTTCTGTGTACAGTGTTTGAAACTTCACCAAATTTCTTATCATTTTGATTATTCCAGAACTTTACAATATACACAAATTCTTATATGCTAGATGATCAACCTTTTCTGGTCGATTCCTCACCGTTTCTTTCACAATGCGATCGCGTGACCAGAACTCGACTTCCTCTTTAAACGAGCAATTTTTTTCATTCGTCACAGCGCCTGAATGTAGTACTGCATACATGTAATAATATGCAAATAATATTCTTATAATATGCAAATTGGTTGTTTCGAAAGAGTAATCTAATGAAATGCACTTGATTTGTTTCATGAAGTACTGAAAAAGAAGAGACGCGTAATGCGATTATTAGGTTTGTTAAAATCCATACAAATCTAATTTCACCATTAACTTACTTGTAACTTACCGGGAGTTAACAATGGTTTTACTTTTTCCAAAGCACCGTTTGGATAACTTAACATCAAGACTGTGGTTGTTATCATGTCTCACAAACGGAATAAAAACATTTAAAAAAAGGAGGCGGTGTGGCATAATCGGATCGTTGTCTTTAACCCTCATGCTTTTCGTCATGCGAATTCGTTGCGAGTAAGCGCACCCCTCCCCTCAGTTCTCGGTGAAGGCGTTCCTCGGACAGAGTGGTAATAGGGGGCCCCGTGTGTGGGATAACCACGCCCTTTGCACGTCAGTACGCTACTCTTCTCGCAAAGATTAGGATGAAAACCCGGCCCTTTGTTTTGTGTGTCTGCATACAAAACTGTTAATCTCCAAACAGATCTTCGTGAAAGGCTGCATAGCCCTTTGAAGATTAACATGATAAAGAAAAAGACTATATTTAACATGTACTAATCCAATAAGTTAGAATTGAAAAATGCATTCTGGAAACTGAAATGCATGATAGGGAAGACTTACCTATACAGTTAGCATTCGTCTGCGTTTGGGCATCACGACCAAATAAACAGCGAGACCACTTCATAATCGAATTTGTCAACGCCACCGTGCTCGAAGTCGCCAACAAGTACCCTTCGATGTTATTGGACCGCTGTCGATCTTATCCTCGATGGGATAGTCGATAAGTCTTGAACGTCAGCCGGTTTATTTTTTTAAATTAAGGAAGCAAGACATGAAAATGCTTATGAATATTGGCATTTACAATGCGGCGTGAACATCATTATAAATACTCGAAGAATATGTTTAAGTGACTGTAAGAAAGGCTCATAGTTACACCAAATAACGATGGTATGATTGTGTCCCCCAAAACTTACATGATCGTTACTCAAAGTGCTGTTAGTAAAACGTTTTTAAAGGGGAAAATGAATGACAGAATGTCAAACAAATATTCAATTTAAACCTGATATTATTGATGGTAACATTATCATACTCCATTTAGAAATGACGAAAGGGTGGTCTTAAAATAGAATTCGTTAATCAATACAGTGTACTTGATACTCAAAATCAATATGAATCGAACTGTCAACCATTTACAATCATTGGCGTGGATTACAAACAAAATGTTAATATTATCTCTAAACTCAAGTAAGTGGCAAAAATAATGGACGATCCGACTGAAGAGCTTTGCTTGTACCAATTAAAACAATTGATAGATCATGTAGACACTAACTCCCTTTTTGACGAAAAAGTAGTATGTTTGATTTTAATATTAACATGCCATTTTATAAAATGAAGATGCGGCAAGATGATACATTGGATGTTATTTCATACGCCAAGCTTTGTCAGAAAAAGTTTAATTGAATGTTATTTCTTTGCAACCCGGAAACCCGATCTTTCATTATGAAAACAGAATTTCTTATTCATGTCCCTAGGGCTGTGTATGCGATAGTGTAACACAGTCGGGTCTGTATGTATAGCCTACACCGTGACCGAGGTCTGCGAGCAGTAGTTTGGATTGCCTGTTGGAGTCTCAAATAACAAAACAAATGTAGTTAGCTGCTTCCTAAGTGTTTTCAAATTGAATATTAAGCCACCCACTGAAATACAAGCAGCGAAGGGGTCCGCACGCCTGCGCTGTAGAGCTCTTTTGAAGTTCCGAAGCGCTCTCTAAGAAATAAAGGGACGCAAAACCCACGACTCATATTACAGGAATGATTTAAGTTGGATTATAACATCGAAACACATTTAGTATTCATGATGCAATTCAAATTCATGACTCAATTCTAGCAGAATGGTCTATTATGGTGTCAACGAACACATGTCGGAACATTGGTATGCTTGAGGGCTCTGAGCTGTCTGATTTTCCCTGCCCCCCGCCTTTTAAAAGATTTGTTTAAGGTCCCTGTTCCTTTTCCTCTTCTCACTGTTCAATTTGCTAATCCGATACTACATCATAATTTCTATTTCCATCTTTCTTTCTTTTTTGGTTACTCTTTTGTTTTTTTGACCTCTTTTATGTTTTTGTTTTGTCTCTTTACCTTCGGCTCCTTCCTTTTAGCTATTTTTCTCGTTCTTCTTCGACATCTGGTTCTTTTCATTCTTGTTCATGATCATGTTCACTTTTTCTCCCCTTCTCTTTCCTCTCCTCCTCCTTTTTCTTCTTCTCCCCACCCCCTTCCTCCTCCCCCTCCCCATCCTTCTTCTTCTATTTTACCTTCTTCTTTTCCCTTTTTAATTTCATCCCTTACCCAAGAAATAAATATTTGTTCAGATCACAGGTTTAAAACTTCTTCCAACACTGCAATGACCCGACCTTTATTCCCAATTCCCCGTCATTTTATATATGCCCTGCTTTGCACTCAGCCATACCTTTCCAACATGAATGTTCACGAGTCTAGAATCAGCAAGTACTTTCATATTTTGAGCATCCTAAGCAATAGCAGCCATGCACTTGTTCCTCCCATCTTTATCGTTTCTCCTTTTCCCAATAAAATGCATTTCCCTCCTAATTGGCAGCCATTCCCCACTTGTTAAGCATCTGTTAGTCTGAAGAAAATGAATCCATTTGTATCCCAGGTACATGCAACATTTGGTTTCGTCGATCCCCAGCGAAAGTGCAACCTGCGCGGGCGTGTCTGTGTCCTAATAGAGAGCGGTTTTAAAATGCGAACGTTGAACAGCGAATGGTCTTTGTTCTGTTGAGTATGGTACAGTACAACGTGGAGATGAAGCCCCGGTTAAACGTACCTGCAACGATAAATATACTTATTATGAAGGGTGCACCCAAACATCTGATTTTGAACACGTTGAACACAAATATAGACACGATTAAATAAAGATATCATGCATACTGATATGTTTCAAAGCGCTTATACAAATTAAGTGGAAATCCTTTGGAAACAAAATCGCCAAGTTTAGTGCATGTGTCGAAAGAAAATGTTGCTGTTTTGATCTAATTATTTTCTGAGTGCTTTTTGTGATAGGGGGTTAGTCGAAAGTTCTCCACAAAAAAAATCGACACTTTCTTCAAAGATGTGATATTCAGTTAAATGATATATCAATATTCCTAAAAAGTACCTTGTAAAAAAACTGTTTCGATCAGAAGTTCAGAAGCTTCGAGAAACACACAGAAGTTCGAAAGATAACATAAATAGTAGAATTAAATGAACAATTGAATTTAGTGTAGAGTTATATTCAAGTAGGGAAAATTAAACCAGTATAAAACCATGTGGTGCTATATATAGTAAATTGTAAATTAGACGCGAATTGTGCTTGATATTTTGTTGTTTCGTCCATGATATAAGATGAGGTTTTTTTTTGTTAGCAAATACCGAAAACGATTCCCAACTTGGGAATATCACCCGTTTCTGTCTTCGCCGCAGGGTAGCGCACTGCAATCTCACGGAGATCCGTACCAATAAAGTAAGATTATTAGTATTATGTAGACATGCAACCAGGTACAGACTATATGCCTTCAAAATTTCCCCAAAACATGATCACGAAGACCTTCGAGAAATTATTCTGAGGTAATTTTCAATCGCCTTTTTCATCTCCTTTGGAAATCTGCGCACATTACAATGACGTATGATTAGGTATAGTGACGTAATAATGAACATGAAATTAAAAGGGTTAACCATATGATATTGTTGAATTTTCCATTGACTTGATTTCCTGAAATCTTCGCAATCATGTCGAATATAGATTTTGTTGCTTAGCAATAACTTTCCCCTCCGAATTTTTCAGATAGGCCTACACGCAACACTGTATACATGGTACCTATTTCTCCTTATGGTTTATGATCAGCAAGAGCTACAACGGTAACAGCCACAACAGCCACAACCACCACGCGGCAACCCTCTTCTAGTGGATAAGGCCCTCGCCTCGGTATGGCCATTTTCATATTCACGATATATACCGTTAGCGATCTAGCCCCCTGTATACTTGGACTCATTTTCGTGATAAATTGCATATATTGATGCGGTGACATGTAATGCATTCCTAATGAGAGATATCGGGCAAGTGTTATGCTATTAAATTGAAAGCATTTATAAGTTATACCTTGACCTGTGCCCCAGCCACAACACCAAAGTCGACACCAAGTCGATTGATGTCTCCTCCGTTCGCGGTTGATGCGTTTCGGTGTTCGGTCTCTTGTGTTGGCGTTCTCGGTGTGAGAGGACCCGAGTGAAAAAGGTATGCCGCTAAGAGGGAACCACTTTGTACATCAGGTTATCTTTTTTGATTTCCACATGGACTTTGCAGAATATCCACCGTCAACTTGCTCACGTAAAGTTACTATGTAACCAACTTTTTTCCTTGTGTCTTTGTTTGTGTGGTTTGTTTGCGGTTGGACGGTATCATGCACGAAGAGTAGTAAATAACGATTTCAGCTTGTTCATGATTCTAAATTGATATTAATATTTCAATGATGCATGTCATCGGTAAAAAATAGCATAGTAAGAGGACACTT
>BEXV01000164.1:158432-169488 GCA_003118195.1 Hemicentrotus pulcherrimus | reverse complement strand
GAACAGAGCATCAAACTGTCAAGTAAAAAAGGTCCATTAAACCAAACCATCACTGCATCGTTACATCATATTCCTTCCCTCCTTGCCCTTCTGTAAAGAAAGAGACCCTCCTATATTCTGAGCAGTCGTCGGCACTTGTTTCTTATCTGATCGCATTTCGTTTAGTTACTCTGGGTGTTATTTCAGCAGTGTTGCCTCGAGACTCGGTGTGGCTTTTCCCTTTTCCCTTTTAAATCTCAGTACTTATAGCCGCGTTAAAAAGAAATCCGATAGATCTTTTCTCTATGTGTTTGTTGGAACGAATATAGGTCTTGCACTTTTTAGAGAAGACTTTAACATTTCCAGTTGACTTTGTCGAAGTCACATTCGCCATTTGGAGTCTGTATTGTGACAGTTGACTGTAATGTTCGCCTAATCCTTGATGCAGGCAGAGTCATCAGGATTCTTATTACAAGGAACTGAGACGTAGAAGTGTCGTCATCAGAATTTACGTGTGTTTGATATTATTTGGAATATTGCTATCTCTCTTTCTTCTTTTTCTTCTTTTACTACTCATACCGTGGAACGTTTGGGCAATATGCAGACGCTTAAATGTTAAATATATACCTACACACTAAGAACAAATGGTGCAACTATGTACCTTTAAACCGATGCAACAATAGCGGCACCTTTAGGGGTTAAATCCTGCACCCTTTTTAAAGGTGCAATCCTGCACCCTTTGAAAGTGTGCCAGATTGAACCTTTAGGGGACATGTTAGGACCCTTTATGGTTCAATCCTGCACCTTTAGGGGTGCAAACCGATGCAACAATAGCAGCACCATTAGGGGTTAAATCCTACACCCTTTAAGGAGGGTGCAAGATTGCACCTTTTAGGAGACATGTTAGTACCTTTAATAGTTCTATCCCGCTTCATTAGGGGTACAAACCAATGCAATAACAGGGGTAATTTAGGGGTTCATTCGTGTACCCTTTAAAGGTGCAACCTTGCACCAATACTCGAGGTATACTCGGGAAATTTGCTCGTATACAAATACATATTACACATGCATGTTGTTTCTTGGTTAGTAATCATATAATCAATATATCTATTGCTAAAAAGTGAATGTAATTGTAACATGATCAGACAAAATAATATATTGGTTAATGATCATGCCGAAGGAAAATACAAATCACAAAATTGATGTGCATTGTCATAATTTGCTTAACAAATCATGGTAAATGTATTTGTATGTGAACACGTGTAAAGTAATCATGAATATGCATACAATATGCAAACTTTTATTTTGCACCCTTTTTTGGTCGATAGGGTTTATTTTTTGTGGGAAGGGTGCAAAATTTTATTTTGCACCCTTTTTGAACCCCATTTCCTTCATTAGGGTTCACTTTTTAATTAAAGGGTGCAAACTCTTATTTTGCACCCCTTTTTGCACCCTTTTTTTCTTAGAGTGTAAAGCTCTGCAAAAATATATATTTTTATGATGTATCTTTATCGAAAATTATAAAGACCTTCATACTCGCAACCCTTTTTCACTTTAACCAACAACAAAAAAAAATCGTAGTTATCTCTACGACGACCATTTGAAATTTGCATCGCAGCATTATTTTTTTTCGCGAGATTCTCTAAACCGCATGTATATGTCCGTAAATATTAATCGTCAATATAAACCACAAAAAACGTTGTTGTTGGCTTAACGTTCAATGTGTGGTTTCTTCTCATGAATAATTTGCTTGATGTGTTAGTATAGGCATAGTTACGTGGATATTACAGTTTTAAAAAAGTCGGAATAAAGAAAGATAATGGAAACAATAATCGGTATCTTGAAGGATTCCCGTTTTATTCGTTTTCTGATGCAGTGCGCATAGTGACTCTGCAAAGTATAGTAATGTGCATGGTTAAACTACAGAGTAATTTATTTTAATGGAAATACTTAGCCGTCGGGGAGCAATTATTGGCCTGTTGCATTAGGAATCTACGACAGACCGTCTCTCGCAATCTTCCATTTACTTAGAGCAACAATTATTGTGACCACGTCGGATTTCTCTTTTTCTCTTTTATTTCTGATTCGTCAATTAGGAGTATTTTTATGGTCATGAGATGCACCGTACATCTGAACGTAATGTCAGTGAACCCCCTGAATACGATAAGGAAATAGGCATATTGCAAGCCCTCGAGTTGTCACGAACGCCATTTTGACTACGCCATGAACATAATATTGTACTTTTCCTCTATTTGATATTCGCATGGGAGGCTACGCATTAATGCATATTGCTTGTAGGCTTAGCCAAATGTCACTCCGATTCCACTCATTAATGGTGGTCTAAGGGGAGAAACACAGCCTATCTAACCCATATGCCCCCTTTAAAACAGAATTTTGGCATACCGTAAGTACCTTAAAGTATTGCAAATATATCCCTTTTGAGGGAGGATATTGTGCCCCCTTAAAATTGTAGATAGAAAGGGGATATGTAAACATGATAAATTGTCCCTCCTGTCCACCGTCACTCAACATTTGCATGCACAACGAAAGCGTGTAAAACAGGCTAAAAGGTACAAATTGTTTATTGTAACCCAATACATTAACCTGTTGACAACAGACTGGATTCTCACATTCTCAAAGGCGTATTGCAGGAGTCACCAGGTTCCGGGAATCATGTACGGATTATTAATATATTTACATACATTTGTATCTCATGATCATACTTAAGCTGCCTTCTTTGTAGAACTAATCAGGAGGGTTGTTTTACTAATTATATGCGCGTCGATCTCGCGCGTGCCGTTTAGACATGTAGCACTACAGAATCGCTTGGATATGGATTACAGGAAACACTATTTTTGTGACCCTATTTGTCGGGAAAGCCACTTTTACAACGTTGCAGGGATCCATATCGTTGCACTTGACTAGCTACAGTACGTTTGTATCATTATGGTGAAATTACAAGCAAACCCACCCGCCCTCAAGAACCAAGAGCCCTACTCGTTCGCTCACCCTATCCCTGTACGATGATACCCCCTCATAAGCACGCAATACGCTGGTCCCCACTTAAGGAGTGAGTAAGGAGAGAGTGCATGTAGATTCGTACTTAACCCAGGAAAACAGCGAACCTTCTCAGCTTCGCATCATATCGGCGAACGGAAGCGGGCGCCCGGAGCGGCGGGTCATGTGAAAGGGAAAAGTGATCCAGTATCCATTAGTATGTCACGCGAATGTTTCATATTGGGATAAGCAGTCACCGCGGGGTTGAGCGGCACAAAGAAACATGCGGAGTTGACGCGTCAGAGCAAATGGCAATTCATGTATTATGTGACATTTTTTATGGAAGTTTAATGTATCCAGACCGATCTGTTGCCCACTATGATAAAAAAAGTTGCACCCTTAAAGGTAGACATATTCAACTTGGACGAAATCTTACTATCTTTTGATATTGAACTTCATAGTTGAAAATAATTTTGTGATTTATTTTTCAATTACTACACTCAAAGCTTGTAGAAAGCTGATTCCCAATTTTGTTGATGCATAGACAAATAAGAATAGATGAACGAATTTGAAAAACACAATTTCATCGAATCCTTGCCTTTAGCGTATGCACTGGATGATGTTTGACAAACCATGCGCCTTCCAATACAACACACTGCACAATCCAAACTGCCTCTTTCCAAGTTGTAAACAGTGTAACGTTGTAATTCCTGCTCGAAATTGAATATCACGGTGCATTGAATCAAACTCAATTCATGTCTCCCCTCCTCAGAAAATATTCCAACAGACATTTACCAATCAACCGTCATTACGCATGGTTGATGTTGGCCGGTTGTTGCCCTTCACCTTTTTCTGCATGCCTGGTCCGGCTTATCATAGTCATGTCAGTGACACATTAACAATATGTTTGTTCCTTCGTTCCCCTCCCTGCTTATCCAAGTAATCCATGTGGTGTATACATTTAGCTTGACACTCTTATATGTTTTGGAAGCTGTGGACAGACGCACGAGTAAAGAAAACAATTTAAAATATTTCAGTGTGCATTGAAACATGTTTTATGTAAAATCGAATTCGCTCTTTTCTTTTACAACGACAGATTTATATATTCAACACGTTACGGAAACTGATTAAACAGAAATTACTAGAACATATACTGCATCGTAAATTAATTCTCATCACCTTCGTGATATTCGGTCATGCAATACAGTGATACCATGGTAAAAAGATGCATAAATTTTTATTTAAAAAAAGGTGACATTTTAAAATGAAAATCTAGCCTAAATAGACAAATGCTGTAAAAGAAAGCAGAACAATCATAAAAGATGCTTGTCGAAAAATTGAATGAATTTGGAAAAATGTTAGAAATTGTGATTTTTAAAATTTGTAATCATTATGCATGAGCACTCCACATTAACTGAATCGGCAATGTCACGGTGACATAGTGCCGACAATTTCCCCATTGACTAAAATGTAATCATTTCCCGAAATATGAGGAGGGATGTTTTATTTAGAGGACCTATATTAATGTGCTATCCATAATATATTTTGAGTAGTACCCAAAGGGAGAAGGCGCTCAGGAGAATTGATATACATTGATAAATGTGAACACGGCAAACGGAAGAGTTTTCCGTGACTACGTCACAATTCTTGACCAAATTGCCAATTTGACATTTGCAAAGCTTTAGTGGCTTCTTATTTCAAACATTTTATAACTATTTTATTTCAAACCTTTCTGTTTCTCGTATCATTCTGCTTTCACACATGTTAACTCATTACTTCACTTATTGGGCTTTACAAGCTAATTTCACAATGCAGATTCGATTCATTGCACAGCAAGTTAAATGACACCACGATAAAAAAAAATATATAAAAAGATGTTTAAAAAAAATAAAACGTTTTGGAATAGATTGATTACACCCATTATTCCACTCGATTAGTGAGCTGCGGCATGGTTGCCATCGATAACATCAATACCGAACCACGCGTTCGTGATATGTCGTTGTATTGCCAACTATGTCTTTACCAGGCACACGCAGATAAGAAGATTTAACGGATATGGATTACTAGGCTAAGTGATTATATTTTAAATAGAAAGTATTAGCACAGATAAAACAAGAGAACGAAAAAATGGAGAGCAATGAGATTTTGAGCTAGATAATACCTGAGCCCAACATGACTAATTTATTTTAATCACTACTGCATCATTAATCCTACAGAAAATAGGTAAATAAGTATAAGGTGCTTATACATTTGTGTTCAGCTCTCCAAGCAACGCTCTTTCCTTCCTTGTGATATGGGTAAACAGAATATTCAATTGTCTCCTTAGCAGGAAAAAAAAAAATTAGGAAGAAAGTTTTACACCTATGAAACTATAGCTCCTAGTTATCTGAGAATGAAAGAATTACTTTAAACGGTACTCCAAATGTAATGTACTTTTTTAGTCTCTTAATTTTGATTAAATTAAATTAATTTCTAAACGTCAATCATATACATGAACATTTTGTTTCACAAGACATACATCAAACAATTATATAAACAGGAAAATCAACAGGTGGTATAGTTCGGCGACTAGAAACTATTTGAATGTGGGAGCATGTGATGGCAACAGAAGAACTTCAAAGACGACCTTGTCTTCTGAATATTACTGGACCTGTATGCAACTTATAAAACCGCTTAGACACATACAAGACGAGTTTACGCAGAAATCTCGCTCAATTACGGTGAAGCTCGTTTTGATTGCACTTAATGTTCAAATGAAAATAGATCGAATGTTGGGAGTAACATGATAGCATGGTGCATTAGGTTGATTCCCTTGGTTTTATATTAGTCTGATGAGGATCAAGCATTCTCGTATATGATCGATTTCACTCCATCTCAGCGGTCATTCTCCTTTTTTGTATTGNGGGGGAGAGCATTGTTCTAAGAAAGGTTAGGGTGTGTACCCCCTCCCCAATGCAAATGTATTTTGGCAAATTTCTTGTTTTTTCGAAACTTCGTTAAAAAAGAACTTACCATGTTTGTACAACAGAGCCTTTTTTTAATCGATGATCTGGTTTTTTTCACATTTTATCCACCTCGTGAGACACTGGTTTTGTTTTGATCAGTACAAACAAAACATAGGCTTATAGATATTTATGAATGTAAGAAATAATAATAATCATTTTTGAAAATAATACAACTGAACCAATGTTGTGCCGTCATCACTGTTTATTTCGAACATTCCTACTTGCTACAAGGACAGATATGAAATACTGACAAGTCCTCGAAAGTATTGCTTTTGAATAGCACACGAAGTTCATATCTACTGTAGATGGTGATTCAGGTGCAGTGATAAACAAGATCGACCGTCACCGTATACTCCTGTTTGATCACGGAAAATGACCTATCCTTCTATGCACATTCTTACAGAAGCCGTCTCATTATCTTCTATTGATGCATACAGGTATACGCCTCAATGGTAGATCAGGGGTCTTGTAACCGGGAGGTTTTGGGTCCGAAACTTGTCCTCTGGGATTAGGAATTAAATCCGTTGGTCCATTGCTCACTAACTTTCAAGGACAATTGCTTCATTTATATTCATTTACACTACGAAGTTTTCAAATCACTAAATATGACAGCAGTTAACTTATTTTGTTCTTACTTTTGTATTTCATAACCCGTATATAGCGTAAATATGTGTTCACGGTCACCGTATGATGATTGAAGGACATTATACTTTTTATTTTTTATTTTTGTTTAACCTCTTAAAATCATTTGCGATTTATAATATTATAATCGTACAGTTATTTTAAAGTTTTGACCAAGAAGCGGAAAGAATGTTAAAGCGAAATGTTGGATATGAAATTCAAAATGGCGAACATAGCACGTCACGCGAAACAAAACAGTATTTAGCAAGCACTTGCACATTAGTCATGGGTGGTTCTCCATCTAAATTTAACACTAATGTAGATCTGCACTTTCATTTTATAAGCAACCCAGCATGTGCATGTCTTTCATGATTCGCCATTAATACCCTCTTATCCACCAACGGACATTACACACTTAATTTCTCCTGTCGAAACACACTCTTTCACAAGTGACAGCCACCGACCGCTCCTGTCTGTGGTTCGCTCAATTCGCCCCATCTCATGTTAAACAGTGCATGTCTGGCTATTCGATCAAACACCCAGCTGGCTAGCGAAGCGCACACGATGTTTTCGGCGGCAAAGACGTCAAAATTAATCGGTAATCCCTCTCATTTACGCCGAGCCTTTATTCGATTTTCACCATTGGATCGGCGGAGACCCCTGAATGCGCACGTGCTCAGTTGAATCGCACGATGGCGTACACGCGTGAAATATACTACGGAAACCAACTTGCTCTTGTTATCTTGTTAAGCTTCTGCGGTGTTGGACGTGTTTAAGTGAATCATGTGGAAGGGATGTGATGGGCAAGATGTATTACCCATCATGTCTCTCTGCAGTTTCAATACCCAATTCATGGGAAGATGAAAGATCTAGATTGAAATCCAATATTAATGGTCGATCATCATGCTCAGAACGATATGCAGGGTTGGCGTCTTGTTTTAATCCATATTTAAGCTATTGCTTTCTTCTAAATGCACTTGCTAGATATTAATCGTATTTCACTCAGTTTCTTTTTGTAAAGTATAAGTATTATGCCGAAATGTTCATGTTCGCTATTATAAATGGTATGTACATAAATATGACATAAATAGTAATACACCTAAGATAACTAGAATCAGCATCACTAATTCAGCTACACGAATGTACAACTAAGCACCTCGTAAAGAATTTTTAAACATGTTTGAAATAACCAATATACAAATGTGATTAAAACATGAACGATTGATTTGTTAAAAAGCATGTGCATCCGTTATTGGTGACACAAATACTTACTTATAACAGACGCCGTCTAATGGTTAGGTTGTTTCATACTTCATTGATTTTACTAATGTGGATATAGGGCACTCGTTACATAATAAATGTATCTATGTATGCATTGCAGTAAGGAGCAGTCTAATGGATACGTATGGTATCGTAATAAGAGGGTATTAATATAAAGGGAAATAAAAAAGAATCCAACAGAAAACAAATATGTAGGGGAATAGGAAGGAAAATAAAAGAGAAGAGGTAATTTTCAGGAACATTCAGGACCATTTCCTTATTACTTCGGTCAAGATTTTTGTAATCAAACAAACTTGTGTTTATTATTATTGCATTTACAAAGATGTACAATATGTTTCAAGACAAGTAATGAATACGTTATAAATTGGTTGATATGGACACCAAACAAAGCAGAATTAAAATGAGTGAAAGTGATATTTTAATGTTCTTTTTGGTTTGAACCGTAAACAATTCGTCCCATAGGCCTGTAACGTTTATTAACGGACATTCACAGAGAAATGTACATGCAATTTTTCTTCTTTACTTCTTTCCTATGTTGTTCTTTTCCCCCTCTTTTTTTGCTGTTGCTTTAATTCATTTCTTGAGAGGTCTTAGGTGGGATTATGTGATGGACAGCGAGACTCCACGCACATGCTAAGACCGAAGGAAAAGCTGTCAGCGTGTAGCAATCAATCATATTTCTACCGTGGAGAAGACAAACTAACAACCTCGTCCCCAGGAAAAATTCACGGCATATGAGAGAAGCATGGCGCATCTAGGAGATGTGGAATTTTTGCGCTGTATGGAGGGAAGATTAAAAAAGTGAATGAGTGCGTGCGTGTTTGAGTAAGAGCGAGAACAAAAATATGATAGAGCTTTAAGGGGAGGGTGGAAAAAACGAGGGGAATGTGTTCGTAAAGAGGGTGAGGTAAACAGAGTGGGGACATAGAACATGAAAGAGACGCGGGGGGGGGGGGAGGAAATGAATGAGATAAAGAAAGAAGGAAAGGCAATATTATTACTGTGTGTGCGCGTGTCTAAGAGAGAGAGAGAGAGAGAGAGAGAGAGTGAAACAAACAGAGTTTTGCAAGTTATGTCGTACACAGATTTAAACCAAACAAAAGAGAGATAAAATTATGTGCATCTCCAAATATTTCATACGTTCACATTGCTTATTGAAGAAAAACTCATTTTAAGGCAAACATTTACATACAACTCTTAGTAGTTATCCAGGAAAGGTATTTTGGTAGATTCATATGCTAAAACTTTTACAATGACACACAATACAATTATTTTAGAGGCGGAAAAACGAAATTACAGCATAATTTACAGTTCTGGATAACTGTTACGTAGGTACCGTTTGTGAACTTTTCGTTAAACGTTTACAAATCGTGAATATAATCGCATTAATTGTGTATCTTTATTATTTCATTTTGTAAAGTAAATTGCAATTTAATGAATACAAAGTAGGTTCAAGTTCATGTTCTTGAAGAAGAAAAACAATCACGTTCATTAGGTGTCTCTCTTTCTAATCTAAAAACCTTAAAGCTTATCTGTACTAGTTTATAGGAGGGATTGGAGCACCCTGCAAGGTCACTGGACAGGTGGTTATCTCATCAACTCAGCTCTCAATTATCATAAGAAAAAGAGGATCATGGGGGACGAATGGTCACCGATTAGGCATTGTTTTCTATATAGAGGGAACAAGTAGCTACAAATAGGACAGTGTGGCTTTAAAAGAGGGTTTGCCTTCCAACTGGGAGGCGTTTTCATTACCAAGGAGACTAATTAAAGCCACAGAGCAAACGTCATAAACTGTCCTTTTCTGATATCAGCGCATTAAACCATGGAACTCTTTTCACTCAACCCCTGTTTCAAGTTGATTAATAAACAGAGGCATTATTCTAAGATTACGACTATTCATATCGATGTTCTAAGGGGATCTTGATGACAGATTTAAACCGAAGGGGGCGCTCGATATTACCTTGTGCTTGTAAAGAAACCTCTCTCTCTCTGTCTGGAAATACTCAAATGGAGCAGCAATTGGTTCCTTGACCGGGAGAGTCTGAGATTACCTTGTTTTTTGGTTTCATACGAAAAACAAATAATTAGTATCGATATTTTTTCTTTATTACTTATTATTACATGTGAAAATCAATATTCAATAGAATTCTATCATTTTACACTTCATGGCGCGTTACATATATACCTCATTACACTTTTAGTTCTGGTCACTGGATTCAGTCACACGTATATATTTTGTGCACCATCTCCACTCCTTAGAGAGTATTCATCACCAGACATGTTTAGCTTTCCATAATAATATAGAGCGTGGATATCTAATATTTTGTGTATGAATAGCGCCGTTTTCTTTAATCTTCTTTCCTGTTTTCTGGAGGAAATATGGCAATGCATGCTCGCATTTTGTTATATCTTCATAATATGTCAGAAATGAACGATTTTTGTACATATTGAATGGGGCAGTGGCGCATAATGATTGGATATTAACGAGATGACGTGGGTCTGAGTGCTTCCACCTGCATCACCAATCTTTACCTCATCCCGAACAAAGTAATGACGATGAGGAGAGAAGCACTGGTGAGGAGCACCCGGCGACCAAGTGACATTCATCTAACCCAATCGATGCAAAATACATTGCGGAGAACGCTCAAAGGTGATCATATTACCCCCTGCCGGTCAGCCCAAGTACCCCTATTTGCTCCTCTTTTCCCGACCCCCTCTTTCTCTCTTTCCTGATGGTTTTTTTTCTTCCCGCTGGTGGTTTTAAATATCTCTTGCCCCGTCCATTTGCAGGGTTTCTGTAAGCTTGGGGCTGGTCAGCTATTCTAGAAACATCGTAATCATGGCTCGGAATAATAGGCGACGAAAATAGCCAATTCACATCTTCATTCTGCCGATGCCTTTATAACTAGCCTCTCAAGGCATGGTCCCGTTTCCAATTTCACTGTCTTTGTAAATCGATTAGATTGTCTGTGCATCAGCGATAAAAAACTAAAGTGGCAAAAAGAAATAAAAGCTGAGTAGCGAGTTGAAGGAATGACATGGTTGTGTTTCTGGCCTCATTAGCTCCAAACTGTTGGTTTCATTGAAGGTTCAAGGAATGCGGTGCGATGAGATTCAATATTGCAGTCACAGGTTATTTATCCTTTGTCTCTCTCATTTCCCCCCCCCCC
>BEXV01000164.1:132749-151973 GCA_003118195.1 Hemicentrotus pulcherrimus | reverse complement strand
GGGGGGGGGGGGTGTAGAATGTCAATTGATGGGTTTATGCAATGCAGAAGATGGAATGGTAATTTCTTGGTGATAATCATAATACAATACCTACATGTTGGGCGTATCCATTTTAAGGGATGTCCATGACGCCAGCAAAGTACCTGGCTTTAGCCAAGCTGTCCTTACATGCCAAAGCCGATGAAACCATCAAAAGAGGTACATCCTACATCGATGTCCTACTCCTGGGTAAAGTGTGGCATAATGGCAATGTAGAGAAATGCCTTGTCGATAGAAAGTCATTACTGCGCCATGAGATTAAATGTTTTTGAATGCGTTGACACACAATGATGGAACAGTAAAGATAAACAAACATAAGATCACTATTTTCTTAGATGCCGGTAACCAGGGACATAGTAGGTCCATGGGGTAACGGAGGGTAGTCTCCGAGAAGTCTCACAGAACCGCGTCTTAAATAAAAGATTGTTTCGTCGTGTCTCTCCCTCGGATAACGTGGCGTAGTGATGTCACATCATGCGAGACCAGTTGGACCCCTCTGGGACAGGGTTAGTGGATGGAGGTCGTCTATATCTAATGACCTCATGAATGCATTGACTATTGCCTGGCCGGAGGGACTATCAAATGACACTCTGTCCTTGTCAATGTTGCATGGGCTACGTTTAAGGTGATACTAACGTAGCGCTTGTCAAGTTCATGAATTTGTTGAGATATCTTTGGAATCAAGACAACAATGTCCGAAAAACCTGATCATTAAAAGAGGAAGAAAAAGTGTTATCAGGTAAATCGATACAATATTGAGCTGTTCTGCTTTTAATAGGGATGTCCTGATTATTTTATGAATCGAAATCTATCACATGCGTTGAGTCTTATCTGCAAGTTGTTAGCACTCACACATTTTCTCATGAGGTATCATTGATCAGTAGTTTCAGACGTGACGACACCAACATACGATACAGACAACGCTAAACATGGGAACTTTTGAACAGTCATATTTTCATCTTCAAATAGGCTTTCAGGATATGAAGTTAAATCTACAAAAGTTCCCTTCCACTTTTACCAACGCTCTTAAGAAAACTAGCTTCGTGACATCCGATATGTATGCCTGCGTAATGTCCCTTTTTCCATAGGAAAGTGGCACCAAATATATTTATCCTAGTCCGATAGTACGGAGACAAGGCGAATCCCCAAGTTGGATTTTTAAAACTCGGATGCAAATGATCTTCTAAGAAGTGTTTTTGTTGTTAAGGTGGCTATGGAACTGACACTTAATCTCATATTCAGTTCCTGGCGTATTGGGAATAAACATCGAACCCATAACAGGAAGCTTCCCCTAGCCATAATTTGGTCATTTAAGAATAATTTACGCATCATTTGCTTACGCATATTGTGAGTGGTTATACTCATTGCCTGCACAGGTCATTATGATTGTGTAATCATTCATTTTACGTTATAAGGTTTAATGAAAAAAAAAATTGGAAATTCATAGGCATATTGGCTATCATACACACACACACACACACACACATTTTTCCTGGTTTATTAACAAAAAATACACCATGTCTTTTAATACACCTTCTGCGCATACTGTTGATTAAAATTCATTGGGCTATCCTGATGAAGCGCCAAAGCAGTCAAGGCATTTCTTTCTAAATGTTATCCATTTACTGAACCTGCATGAAAAGTGGCAAATGTAGATCAATGTCCTGCTAAAGGACTTTAGTTCAGTGGTAGGACTCGAACCGCAAACCACGTGATTTACAGTGCAGTTTAGTTACGTATCCAGAGGACCATGGCACCTCTGTACTCTGAAAATGGTTGTTCACGGGTTTTTTCATCTTGGAGGTTATATTCTACGACTCAAGCCGTTACAATCGTTTCGTTTCCTAGCTTGAGAGCTGGAGTGCTACGATAGACATGACGCTACTCGATGCAATTGCAACATGGAAGAGTCATGTGTCATTTCATTTTAAGAGCAACCTCCTCTTAACAATCGAAATGACTAAAGTGAGTCATGTGATATATTTTGACCAATCACGTTTCTTACATTCTTGACCCCATTCGATAAAAGGCATAGTATACGCCTATTTCCTTTGGGATTGGGCTTAACCTGCCGTACATAAAATAATTGTAAATGACCATGTAGTGAAAACATTTTTCTAATTTTGTCACGAAGACTTTCAAAGAACCAGCCGAATTTCAACACCATATTGCGTTGTCTATTCAGTCACTTTCGCAGCCTGTAACAATATTTTAATTGTTACACTTTCTGTAATATGTGGTGCACAACCTTTTCGAATTGGCTTTTTTGAAATTCTTTGTGATTGTATTTTGTGTGTCAAATAACCTCTAGGATTAGTTTTCCATTTGCCTGGTATCAAATTGTTTGATATAACTCAAGAGAGTGACGCTCTAAAATTATGTATATATAAAAGAATTAAACAGAGTTCCATTATTATAACTACCAGGCGTATTTTTATATACATAATTCATTATATATCTATTTCCTTTTCTTTGAACCGAGTGGGCATGGTACCGACTTGAGTTGATCCGTTAATTCAGATGGTATTTCCATGCATACTTTGCATTAAAGGCTTGGTAGAAAAAATATAATTGTTTTAAAATTATATTATTTTAATAATGCAGGGTTCGGCTTTCTCCACCTATACTAGCCTCTCCCAAATTCACGAAGTAAGGCTATACGTAGCAAAACAAGGGAAAGAAAAGGTAACTTAAATCACAAGAATTTGCATCGATTTGCCTTCTGTCAAACTCTTGTCAACAACATTAACGAAAGATAAGTAGAGTATTCTTGATCGACATATCTTACAGTAATAGAGTATAAAGTAGAATTGTATGTAGTTGATGATTTTTAGGAGTTCACACCCTAGTTGCATAACTGACGCGACCGACCGACTGACGGAATACAAATTACTTTACCCCCCGAAGAGTCCACAATCGGTCTATTTTGCATAGGTTTTGCAATCGGTTAGGAGGTGTGACCGTGGTCTAGCTAACGCCTCTAACTTTGATGTAAAGCATAGATCCATAATTATCTGGCTGAATAATTTGGACGACATAATTGAGTTGCTACATTGGAAGACCACTAAGATGTAATTGATGCTACCTTCTGCCTCGGTATGTCGACACATCAAAGATATTTGGAGGGGAGGGGTGAGGGAGTGGAGTGGGCGCTACCAACTTTCAGATGGCTGTTCATGGCTGTTCATTGGTTAAAGATAAAGACCAGTTATGGTCATGCGATCGTTTACGCCATAATGCAATATCCAATATTAAAGGGGGATTTGGTTTCCGACTCTAATTACCGATGAAGGAAGCAGTTTTGAAAAGGCAACAAGAAAATCTAGCAAATGCACACACATTTCAGTCTTGTTTAATACAAAGCAGAATAAACCTACGGTACGTAAGGGTTTAATATTTACTTTTCTCAAGCATTGTCATGTGAGATTACACTGGTAGTTAAAAAAACGAAGAAGCTTTTGACTGTTAAATCTAATTGATTGTGCTGTATACGAAAAAGGTGTCGCTTTTGAGTAAAAGGCATATGACGCACAAGCTAGGCTCCTTTGACAAGGCGACCAAAGACAACGGAAGATCACAGAGAAGAGCCACTTGAAACATTTACGACGGCACTAATAACGAGCCGAAATATTGATGCAGAAGTAACGCAGAGATGTTAGATTATGTATGTTGCCTCGTTTCAAGTGTGTTACATGTTGGCTAGCATAGATCACCCGATTCCCAGAGGCTTTTCACTTTAATTCTACAAGAAGACGTGACTCTAAAAATACACGATGACGAGAGAAGCGAAGCGAAGCGAAGCTTGGCCTCTTTACCGAGAACCTCAATCTCGAGGCACACCAATAATTCATGTTATAATTCATAGTATGTGTCTATCAATCACCAGCTACATCTGTAGCCCTGTTCAGTTCATGCCTAAAGCCATCCCATCTTCAAAGTGTGAAGCTGGCATTGATCTCCTTGATATTCAATTCTCAAGGATATTGCTTTGTTACAGAAGTAACAGTCGTGACCCTGCGCATGATCTGTTACTCCCTCCAGCAAATATCTATCTCGAGAGAAAGAGTTCAAAGACTTCAAAGTTTCATACTTTTTTATCTTTTATTAACAACATTTTTAAACTGGTGCATGATTTAGCTGTGTATGCATTTCTTCTCATTTTTATTTGAAAGTTCTATGAAACTGTAAAAGCTTGACATGATATGCCTCGACGTTCTCATATCCATTTAAAAGTTTTTTGTCTTTAAAACAAATGATCAAATCAAGCTTCTTCTTTTTAAATATTTTTTGTAGGGGGGGGGGTCTGCTAAAGTCATAAAAGCGCCTGGGGATATCACACTGATTAAAATATAGTCATACCCTACAGAGCTCGCCCTCAAACTAAGGATTTATTTGAATCGAATCTTGTATATAAACTTGCAAACTAAAAATAACCGTGGTGGTCGGTCGACTTTGACTTTCTTTTCAGGCACCTTTTTTCCCCCAACTATTGAGTACAAACTAATATAGATTATCAGGGTAGAATCGATCTAAGACCCGTACATAATATAAGCTAGGATTCAAAGCGAAGGACCGATGTATCAACATCTATTGGAGCGATTCGTTAAGCTAACGTGGGTGTAAAGGTTCCTTGCTGATTGTGACAGGGGTCTACACTAGCTACCTGTCTCCAGGACAGGGGATATGTATATAGATCCCCAATGCTAAAAGTTACTCAAATTTAAAAGGCGTCTTGCATGTTATAGGTCGAGCATTTTGAGTGTAGAGGTCGCCGCTCTTCACTGGCACTCATTCTACTCACGTTCAGTTTTCACACGCTCTGCACCTTCAATCTAATTATCTACCATACACCTCGCGCTCCACAATCAGCTCAAGAGAGGGGGTTGTATTTGGCCTATCAAGAACACCAGGGTGGAACGGAGGGTGTCTTTGGGATGTTGCTCGTGTACTGTCGAGGGAGAATCCGCTTCTTTTTTTTGGGAGGGGGGGCGGTGTTTTTAAATTATTAATGACTTTTCCATATGAGCTGAAATGTCTGAGAGGGCCATAAGTTATGTATGTGTGGTGATATCATCATGTTTTATGATGGAGGACTACCTAATCAATGCCGTAATAAAGATTAGCACAAACATGATATCAAGAAAGCACAATGGCAGTGGCAAGATATAGACGCGTGAGTGTGTGGGTTAATGAGTGTACGTGTACGTGTGGGTGCTTGTGAGAGCAACCAATTACAACAGTAACGTTAGCACAATGTTAGATTTAAGATTGGTACTGTCATTCCGTCTGCCTATAGGAAAGACAACAACACATCATGAACAGGAAATTAAGCACATAAAGATGTCGGGTTGTTCGCCATGTCAAGATGTTCGCCATGTCGGTTTGTTAGATATACAAGTGATTTGTGGGTTCCTGGGTCTATAACGTGCCCGGAATCACAAGTGAGCGACTAGAGAGGGTAGTAACATGGTACATAACGAGCCCCTGGCCTGGATCAAACTTACCATGACTGAACGGCTATAGTCAATATAAATGAGGAATGAGGAAGATCGGCGTAATTGGCATGGAATGGGCAATAGAACACATACAACTTGTCAACGAGTCGGTTCACACGAGGACGGGAATTGAGACAGGGAAAGGAATTCAGGAAGAGGGGAAAAAGAGGGGGAAAGGGTGAAAGAGGGAGGGGAAGAGGGAGATAGAGGATGAAGGGGGTGTAATAAGATTTTTTTATTTTTTTATAAACGACTACACAAACAAAGAGGAAGAAGAACAGAGACATCTTTTTAAGTCAGAAATCAAGAGTCAAAAACAGTTTCTTTTGCCGGTCCTAACGAAATTGAGTGGGTTTCTAAACAAATTAAAGAAATTCTCTTTAATCAAAATATGAATAATACCACACCACGTTTCGTATTATCGTTACACAAACCATTTGTATCGCGTACGTCTTTTCGGATGCAAATTTTGGATGAGATATTCATTAAAGAATAAAAACCGTAAATGCCAACGACCGATCCATCGTTTGCCACTATAGAGTATGGTTCATACTGCTCGCAAAAGTCAGTTTGTCATCCATCTTTGCATGTTTCTCATCCTCTCCGTTTCCTGTCTTTCTCTTTTTTGACCCACATTGTGAAATATACCTGGCGATGGCAAAACATTCTGAACCCCACAGAGTACAAGCCAATTACGTTTACCTTGGTCGCGAAAGACACCGACCAGCAAATCGTGGATATCGAATAATGCGATGAGAATGATGGGCAGTAATTCAGTAGCTAGCAAACCTCGTCAAGAACCTATCAGAATAGGACTTGTTGCCTCCCATCAGTGCTGTAATCGACCCTAACCAAAAAGCGAAAGGGCACACCTACTTTTCAAGGGAGAACTCCATTTTGTTTGTTTCATTGCTGTGTGTTTCGTCTTTATTTCAGTCAGTGTAGCCTACCTGTTTATTGCGGTTTGTTGTTTTCTGAAGAGTTTCTTATAGCCAGGGTGCTCTATCTTAAAATAGGATTGATTCTTTTGAAGGTCGTAAGGGCTTTAATTCTGGGTATAAAAATATGAGCTAACGAAATGCTGGCTCTCGGCAGATGACTGAGGAATTTTTGCAGTTTTGTTTAGTTATTGAGGTTTGAGATAAGTCGCATGAGTCATGTTTAGTCGGACAATGTTGATCCATAGTATTCTTCCTCCACTAACAAACATACATCCCGAAAGAAAGCGTTTTGCTTTACTCCTAATAGTAGATAACACGAACTAAAAGTGAAAGCCTTTCAGTCTCAAATCGGAGTAGATGGAGCAGTTTTAAAGCTATCCTGGTACAATTTTCAGCATTTCCTTTCACACTTATTTTCATAATTACTTCTAGGAGAATATTGTTCTACGGAATCTCTCCCATGCATGACAAAATACGAAAGACTTCACATCAATCAGTAGAAGAAACGAAGTTGGAGATGTAAAGAAATCCAAAGCATATCCGATACGTTTTGCAAAGACGACAGCAATGTCACGGACAGAGGGGGAGGTATAACCTCAGTTTGTGCCTCACCTAGAAATTGAATTCATGCGACATGATTACGACTCAAAGAAAAAGAATATTCTTTGGTTGCACTAGATACGCTGACATAGGAAGCTCCCTTCAAGGACACGGGCAAATACCGAGCGCCATTTCACAAGTATCTCTACTCGAACGCCACGAACTAGTGAAACAAAAAGCCACCTAATTTATGTTCCAAATTTGGAACGTGCTTTTGGCGGGAAAAGCAAGATTATACGGGCCGCTGGGATGACCTTTTCGACTTACATAAGGCTCCAACGTGCAAATATAATCAGAGATTCGTCGGGGGTAGAATAATTCGTCTGCTTGCCGGGCTTTGACCATGTCACCAAATTTGTCCTGTTCGAAAACGGTGTGCATACAATTCATCAGAAATTTTGTCTCTTATTTTTTTATTTTCGTCATTTTGTCCGACAAATCTAAATGATTTTAGACGGGAAAGCTTTTACGAGGGAAAGGCATGTTCGTGTACGCTTTCGATTCAATTTGTCAGAGTAATATTCTTCCTCTTTTTTGTCATTTTCTCAGAGGAATTTGATGTTTCTAGACAAAAAGCTTTTACGAGTAAATTTTTCAAAAGTTGTAAACGCACAGATCTTTGGCGACGAGTCTTACATTTATATTCATTTTCCCGTTCTGTTTATTGCTTTCGCCATTCTGTATTTTTTCAATCTTTGTTTACGCTTGTTTGATATATCATCTATTGCACAAAACAACAAAATGATCATACTACATTAATTTGAATCGCATAAACATGCATAATACACTTTAACATTTGATTGAGACTATCTTTCTTGTTAAAGCAAGGCGACCAATATTATGTATCATTTTTTTTTGCTGAAAATTGAATACTAACGTACTTATTGCATGTCATGAAGTAACCTCGTCAAGATAAACTCGAAATGACATGTGTGATCTTTACCGTGTGTCCACGGTAAGACAGCAGCGAGACGGTGAGCTTTATCCCCGCCGCAGCTCCGGTGGAATTACACGTGTCATGCGTGTCCATATCTTCATCAAGCCACAGACTGCATCAAGAAGATTAAAACAAACAACTCAAGGATTTCGAATTACTGGTGTGCAAACAAGCTCCGCCAAGCTCTACGTGATTCTGTCGTCTTGTTCACCATGTATATCATCTCATTTTTAATATCGTGACGAATTTTGGGAACCAGGAGAGCAGCGAACAAAATATTCGTCATCTCTGTCGGAGAATCTATGTATAGATTTGATAATCTCTCTGGACACATCAATAACATCCTCTCTTTATTATCAATTCAAAAGTAAAATATTGTTTTCCCTCGAGCAGGTTGTTGTGATACACTGATTTAAGTATCATCGTTCATTGAACAAGGACTAAATACGAAGATATTCATATAGGCCTATTAATAAACCCTGTCAAACTTGTTAGTGCTTTGAACAACCATCATCATTATACTCTTGCCATGGTCTACAACATGAATGATTTACATGTCTATTAGTTTACCGTAAATATTGGACACAGTTATGTTATGGTATTGGCTCTGATCATTTATCATACTTCTTAATTCGAGTTTGAAATTTTAATGACACAAATAGTTTTGTAGGTAGGCTTAACATTTGGGATGCAAATGCAGACACCTACGTGATTGTAAATTCAGGTATACTAGATCAAACTCTCTGTTATGTCTGTCACTTTAAACTCCGATATCTGCAAGTAGTTTGGGCAATGTTAAAAAGGAAAATATAATTTTGAAGGAATTACATTCAATGACCACAATTTTAAAAATATTTTGTTATTACTACTACTATCATTACTGTTATTATAATAATCATTACTATTATTATCATTATTAGTATGAATACTATTATTATCATTATCATTATCATTATCAATATTATTCCAAGAAAATTATCATTAATGTTATCACTACTATTACTTTTACTATTATATACACCATGTTGTATAATAACGCTAACGAAGACAGCTAATCAAGGACAAGATGATTCGAAAAAATTACAACCTTTTGCGTTTTGCCTTTTGAAAATACAGCTAAACGAAAGAACGATAAAAACATAAAGAAGAGTATTGAACAGAGGAGTGCCGCGTTTGACTTTAATCAGCGCCTCTTGTTTCGCCCTAATTGTCCTATTGAGAACAAGTAATCACGCTTTTGAAGGTTAATTCACTTATGGTACACAATCCGTGTTTCTTTTTTTTTTCTTCTCCCAAGACGGGGAGAGAAGAATAAGGTTAATTAATAACCTTTCCCTTACAATTAAGCACATTTTCTTCTGCTTGTTTGGTAGTGCTCGCACCTAGGAAAAAAACACAGGTACGTCATCAAACAGTCTATGTATATAGCCATGAATTGCCATCGTACAAACATTATTAAATACACTGCGCTCATATATTAATACCGTTTGGCTGGCCTATTTCCTCACCGTTGAAAGGCTTATATTTTGTTCCATTCACTTTTTTGAAATTTGTTATCTCGAGATATCCATTGAGTTCATAATTACTTGAATTTATAAGGATTTCTCTTTTAAATAATATTTCTTTTACTATTTACCATTCCCAGAGCATTGGTTAATGATTAAAGAAGCAAGCACACAATTAATTGTTCTTTATGATACACAGATCCGATGGTCAATGCGTCAACCGGCAATACATCCCCTTATATGATTTTTTTTTTAAAACATGCTTTTATTTGAAACGGGTACCTTCTTGAACTGCAATACAGATAGAGCTGTCGTGGAATAGTGGTTTATTCACGTGGCACTCAATCTAAGGGTTAAGGGTTCGAATCCCAGCTAGGCACTGATGTCCTTTGGTTAAACATTAATCCGTATTTGCCTCTCTACACCCGGGTGGTTATGGCTACCTGATGATTGCTTGGGTAATATTAATTGCAGGGCCTCAGTGAAGCTGTTGAGATTTCCCTACATACACAACATTGTATTAGTATTATGTCATGACAACGGATTGTTTTAGGGTCGTCATTGTTTTGTCTTCATAATCAATATCACAACAAGGTGAATTAAAGATCTTTAAAGGGCTCACGACTATGATTCGGACTCGAGGAACACTATCTTGCAAATATTCTATTCTGTTTTGATTATCTTACGCCGCCTTTCTTGATGTTTATGACTTGTTTCTACCCTAAAGTTCGCCTGGATTAAAGAGAGAGTTCCACTTCCCTTTTCTCCTTTTCGTAAATCCTATGCTCGCGCCTTCTTTCTTCTTCTTATCCAATGCATATTGATCTATCTAGTCCATGTCGTGAACATAGAGGGCTAGGTTCATGCAAATAATGGGGTTAAGACATTCGTGTCATCTTGACAGTGGGCACATAGTACGAATGCGGGTCATCTGATTTTATCCTATCGTGCGTTCAGAGTACCAGGGCCCCGTTGCATAAAATCTAGCACTGACGGTAACTTTATCATCAATAGTACTCTCCATGGCAACCTTAATGTGATTGGATGTACAGTTGAGTGATGTAACCGTAGTCCACTGTTGGTCATAATGGTGAATAATTATTTTTTACCGTAATTTATTGAATGATTTTGAAAATGATTTATAGATCTAGATAATAGTATACATTCTCAGATTTTATTTTATTAATCCACATTATTGTGGTCCCCTAGTTGATCAGCATTGTAGCACACACATGCTTTAGCAGTCACACATAACGAACACTCCCCAATTGTCATTCAATAAAATCTGAGAATGTATACTATTATCTAGATCTATTAGGAATAAATCATTTTCAAAATTATTCAATACATTGGGGTAAAAAATCAATATTCCACCATTATGACCAAAAGTGTAGTTTAACGGTAATATTGATGGTAAATTTACCATTAGTGGAAGGTTTAACACACCGTGGCCCTGGATTGATCGTATATATTCGAGAATCGTATAGCTATACGATAACTTATTTATTCTCACCTAGTCTGAATGTCGTATCAAGAAACGTCGCATATTAAACGAAAAATCGTATAGCAAAATGCCTGTTTGAGCATTGTTCCGAATGAAAACTTGATCAATCAAGGTCCCACTCAACGTCGTATCGTACGAAAATCGTATAACTGGGCGGGGCTTCTTGTGAGCTGTCATGTCATCTGACCTCTTCAAAATTTGATTCTTTAAACGACGTTTCGCTATACGAGCTTTAATTTAAATAATATAACGTATAATTTGCCTGGTGTCTGAACGGGCCAATGGTCTACATGTCTTCGCGCCAAAATCAACCCCTCGCCTGCGGGACCCATACCAATATACACACATCCGTTATTACCGATCCCGATCGATTTGATGAGAAAAAGCGATCAGATTATTGTATTTTAAATGGAAGGTGTTTCATTTCGTGATACCCCAGATGCTCAATCGACATGGCTTAATGAGGGAGATTCATCACGTGTCACCTTTATTACGATTATTGATTAGCCTAGCTGCGTTCCTGTGAATATGAATGAGAAATTGTACCCTGTTTTCGACCTGTTGTATACCCCCCTGTCTAGGCATTTCAAGAGGTTTGCTAGTGCAAAATGTCTCCTCGTGAGTGGTTCACGATCATTTTACTTAGAACTAGTACGTGCCTAATTTATGTTGTTATCCGTGATAGCCGACGAGGGAAACCAGCGTCAAACCAAAAAGTACCCCCCTTACCTCAAAATGAATTCTATGAACAGGACAATTTACTTCATGAATACTCGTGCCTGTACCTTCCTCCATCTACAAGTACATGGCGATTCAATTGACCATAAATATGACGATGCCACAATGTCTTGATATCAAACGTGCTTCATCAATGAACATTCATTGATTTATTTGTATTTCCTACAGTATTCATTTGTCCGTTTGAGATGATGAATGATAGTCTCTGAGCATCACCGTATATGTCCTTAAATACATTTCTAATTCAATTTAGTTTGGATGAAAGGAAGCCTTTATACTATCCAGCAAATCACTTTAATTCATTACTTCTTCTTGTTTTTGTCCTTATTTTCTGTTCATCCAGTCATTAAAGCCCCTCTAAAATATTTGATGGCAAAATTTCACTTAAATTATATCATAATGTAAAAGAGAGAATGTCATTTGAGACACACTTCTGCAAAAAAAATGTGTTTAAAAAACAAAATATTGAGAAAGGAATACATAATGTGGGTGTTCTGTTATACGTTATACGCATAAAACCTAAATTTTGTATTTGTTCATCAATATTCGACTTCAAACACATTTGTTTTCAAAATCCTTGCAGTAATGTGCCTGAAATGACATCCTCTTTCACATTATGATACAATTTAAATGAAATTTGCCTCATTTTATGCTCTCCACGTTTTGTTTTATGAATGTCACATTATCTCTCGTGATTTCAAGTATAATTTAAATTGTTTTTTTTTGTTAAACATCTGTATTGACTCATATTGAATTAAACTGAATTGAGTTGATTGGCAATTTTGAATGGTGTTTAAAACGATGTTCGTATGATACAACTTCCAAAATACAGAAATTAAGAGAAAATGTTTCGTTATTCTTATCTTGTTTTAGTCAACGCTGAATCTTGAGAGGTCCATACGATTTTATTGAAGACGACGGGCCTTATTCTAAACCTATCAGAATAACAAACTACTTTCTTACTTTCACATCTCAATTGAATTGAGTTGAATTGGTTGACCATTTCGAAGAGTGTTTAAACAATGTTTGCATCATACAATTTATACAAAATATAGAAATTAAGGGATAATGTTTTTTCATTCTTATCTCGTTCTACTCGACGCTGAATTTTGAGAGGTCCAGACGACTTTGTGACGGGAAAAAATGAAGACGCCGGGCCTCATTCTAAACCGATCAGAATAACAAACTACTTTCTCAGTTTCACATCTCTCTGTCATGATAACTTGTCGAAATACCGCTGTCAGGAGGTCTGACATTGTTTATGGTTTAGAAATATTCCGCAAGTTCTGTTTTTGTCAACGGGCCCTATTTCGATTCTATTCCTACAACAACATAGGCACACGCCAGGTCGTGAGGCGACGTATGAGTACAGGGTGCATCAGTAGAAAGAAAAGTAGGACATGCTTTAAAATAGATTCTGCATAGTCAGGGAAAAGATTTTACATAACTGTGATATAGGTAACGTGTATATAAGAATGTTTAAAAAAATACGAACATCAATAGTCCTTATTAAAGGCACCTCATTTTTTGTAAAAGGCTATACTTTTAAGCTCGTTGTTTGCATTTCAACAGTATCTTTGATAAATTCCAAATAACTATATTGGCAAATTCGTTGTGTAACGACATTACACACCACATTGGGTGGTTCACTCCTTACACAGGGGTTGTGTTAAGTTGTATTTCAAAAGAAAAGATACACAGCTTTACACTGCAAATTCGTTGTGTAAAATTGTGGAATTTTGTTTTACACAACTTAACACAGCCACTTTGTAAGGGGTGAACCATCACTTGTTGTGTAAAGTCGTTACAAAGTCGTTTAACACAACGAATTTGCAGTGTACGCAATAATTTTCTTGAAAATGTATGCACAATTAACTATATTTAAACATTCCACTAGGCTAAACGTAGAAAGGAAGAGAAACAGCTATAGAGAATGAGTTATAAATGAACTATTTATAAATAGCAGGAAAAAGACATGATGGAATAATCATTTATTGGGAGGCTGTCAATCTGTAATGATTTACTTGCTCATTTGCTCATTCAATTTGCTAATGATTACCGTGACCAGCGCGATTGTTATTAATTTGTTAGAACTGAGCGAACGGTGCATGCTCAAAACTGCACGTTTTACGCTCACTACACATTGGGCGGTGTTATGAGCCTAAAAGCATCCGCTTTATATAAAATATCATCCATGCACGTCCTGGTTTGCTGAAACCAAGACCAGGAAATGTGTATGCGATTTTTATTTTCAAACATTGACAGCTTGGTATCTAAAGAAGTGATTGGCTCACACAAAAATCGGAACTTTATTATTACAGTACTACTGTTTCTCTCTTCATGAATATACCCATGTATACCTGTCATGCATTCAGTGTACAGCATTATTAGTTTACGAGCAGAGTTATCGACTGCATTAAGCATTCGTCTTGAACCCCCTTCATGGCGTTTATCGTACATTTAGCACTCTTTTCCCGGGATAGTTGAACTGCTCAAGTTCTCGACAGACGACAATTTGATTTATGTCCCAATGTTTTCGCGCGAACATTAAATAAAAATTGATTTAGCGGTAAAGGTGCTATAATGGGCCCACTGCTCGAAGATAATGAGCATGTGGTCGAAGTAATTGGATTATTGGGCTACCGTGTAGAGCTATGTGGATGGGTGAACCTACAGAACGGGAGGAAACTTCGCGTGCCAAACCCGTTTGTATATACAGATGTTGGAGGGCGCGTCGGGGAAAGACATGGGACGAAACATGCCCTGATGAAAGGCTCAGTTTCAGAGGCCTTATCACATAAACAATCGTCGTCACCACATAACACGCAACGCGTCACTGCAATTTTTCGATCACCGTGCCATAGGCTCTGTATAAATTGTGCGGTTTGTGATGAGTTATCGGGGACGTGGAACGGTGTCACGTGTGGTTAAGTGGCGAATGAGAGCGGACCCGAAGCGCAGGCGTTTAACTTATGCAAACGACGAAGTCGTGTTTAAAAATCCCTTTAGCTTTGTGTTCCCCATGTGTTCGTGCAAGGGGTGGAAACGAATGACGATATTCAACATATTTAGATTTGGCGGTGTTACACAACATGTGCCAAGATCAGCTTGAGATGTGAAGTCATTCTCCACAGCGTATAACTCCAGGGGGGGGGTCACAAATGACAGTTTTTGTTATAAGCTAGCGACATTCTTGATCTCTGATCGGTCATCAGCAGATTTGTCACTGATTTTTGTCATTTGTCATCGAAAAAAGGCTTTGTGAAACGGGTCTCATGTTTCCAATGCTTAGTCGCATAAAGAACAGAAGGCGAACTTGAATGTCTAAATCAGAAGATGAGAAAATATAGAGAACCTGAAGAAGAATGAAGAATTCGAATGACGGCATGAGAAGATGACAAACGAAAGAAGCTGAAGAGGATAATAAGGAGGACAGTAACAAGAATAATGACATAGAAGAAGAGAAGAGGAAGTTGTTATAGAGTGAACCAAAAAAGAAGAAGCCCAAGATAAGAATAGGAAGGTGACTTACATGTAGATAAACAGGAGCTCATTAAAAAAAGCAAGAATAGATAGGGAGACAAAGTTTGGTGGATGAGAGATGAAAAGAGAGAGGGGATTACATAATAATGCTAAGTGGGTGATGTACGCCTGTATAATTGCTGTTCCAGATACACACACTAACAATTTAAATCACACTTGTTTTTTGTTCGTCTTGTATGTATATTTTATGTCAACATGAAATTACATCCGAGGCAACTGCATCTTTATGGATTTTAAAATGTAATGATCTTATGAATAAATCCCTACACAGCAATCAAAATTTGCAAAAGAATATGCAAGCATTATGAAAAAAATACCGGTAAAATCTTGAAATAAATCCGAAAATTATTGAAGGCTTTCAAATTACTGATGTGAAATAATATGAACAAATCCCCTCAACAAAACATACTTTGTAAACGTGATGGAAACATACGGAAGCGTTAATGTGAAAATCTTATAAACAAATCCGCTTATAACAAACGTAAATTGCAGAAAAATAATGGAAGCATTTATCAGCTAAAATGGAGCGGAGTTGTGCACCATGTCGATGAACCCATTACGTCTATACATTAGTCCTAATTTTTTGGTTATAGATCGCCATTAACAAAATAATGAAAAAAGTGAAACAATCGTATTATACATCTCCATGCGAGAGAAGCAAGGGGACGGGGTTTAAACTGATCAGTAAAATGAATACCAAACATAAATCACAAAAGGCAATATCCTCATGTGATTCATGTCTTCTGGCATCGCACAACATTCCCTTTTCGCAATTTAATAACATGGAGCAGACATCCATGCCAAAGGGCATTTTTTGTGTGTGTACATAATTTCTGCAACAAATTGATTAAGGTATGTCTGTGCATGGTCAAGTTGGGAAGGATGAATATTATTTGAAATTGGATGGAACTTCTTAACGATACGTTTCCTTCGTTTTAAATCATTTCTTCATTTTCTTCAAGTCTCATTGTTTCTTCTTAGTTGATACCTTATTTTCAACAACAAAATTATTACCTTTTTTTCATTATTGTATTCTATCAATTTTATCACAGTCTCCCTCTCACTTCAACTGAGAAAGAGGGGGAGAAAAAGAGAAATGGGTCACCTTCCCCTCTCCCTCTCTCTCTCTCTCTCTCTCTCTCCCTCTCTCTCGCTCTCTTTATTGTCCTTCCTCCCTGTCTTTATTTCTCTCTTTCTTTCTTTGTTTCCCTTTCTGATGTTTATTTACATACTTCTCTTTCATTTCAATCATTCATCTTTTTACTCTGTCTGTATGTCGAAATCATTCTCAATTTTAGTTCCAGCTTTAATATATATGTAATGTCGGAATATAACTTCCAATATTCATGCAAAACATATCAACCCGTTTTCGATTAAACACAATTCATGAAATATCTATATGTGCCGGTCTTTAGGTTTTTTTTCTATATATACTTTTTATGTTTAACATATCAATTTATTCTTTTGATAATGATATTGTTTATTTATTTAATTATGTGACACAATTTCATTTGCAGTAAACACAACGATAGCTGCCAACCCACTTCCCAATGAAATTATCGTAAAGAAAACCCATCTCTCAAACACTCTGTCTTTTTCCCATTTCATTGTATTCTTCAGTTGGAACATAATCAAATTATTGTTCTACCATGTTTTTTTCTAGTCTCTCTCTTTTTCTGCTGAACACATTCATGTCATTGTCAGTAATTAAAGTCGCATGCTGACCCATTTCCAAATTAAAGCGTTTTATTAGTCTGCCGCAAGACAAAAAAAAAATACGTTTATTAGGCTGCCACAAAAACCCACGCACCCAAACAACACGGTTTTAAAGCATTTGAAATGATAAACGCTGTACAGAACATTGAATATAATTATGGTTACTCCGAAGTCAGGGGGCACGGTTGTGTAAAACAATTTATTATTGCAGTGGCAGATCCAGGGTTCAGAAACTCAGGTAGCCCGCCTTATCTTACTTTTCGATGCTCATTGGTGTTTTTTTATTTATTTATTTTTATATTGCAACCAAAACTTAATGTTGGATTGGATACAATAGTAGAACAAATTTACACAATGTCAAAGAAACTCAGTTGGTATGGGAAAATATATGGTGTGCTGAAACAGGACATTGGACAAAGTGAGAGTCGTGCTCAGCTCACACACTGAGCGATCCAAATATAATATGGATATGAACATTCAAACGCCCACTTAAAATCTACCTTGTTGGTTTTCGATTTGTCTAGTAAAAAGTAAAACAGGTCTATCGGGGTAATGTGAAACTTACAGGTGGAGAAAAAAGTCCAAAAAGACGGCGAACCACTTTGACATTAAAGCAGTCGAAACAAATATCTGCGACGCTTTAAAAGCTTATTTTTGTCTTTGTACTTACACTGGAACGAAGGCCTAAAATACCCCCATAGCTTCGATATATTTATTCACTTCGCTATTAGGAACCTAAATCAGGGAGATTTCGTACAATTTAAGTTTCAGTTGTATACCTAATGATACTTTTTTGTTTTCTTCTTCACGAAATCGGATTGCCATCAGACTTACAAGTGTGGGTGTGGTTGAAATAGTGGGGGCGCTGCTCCTGCGACCCCTCACGATATTAGTCTGCTGGAAAATTAAAGAAACCTAGTGGGAGTCCTGCTGATAAAACATGAGTTACCCTGGGGAAAAGGGAGGAGCTCAGAAAATAGTAATCCATACCGGATCGATTCGATACGTATCAGTGCCCTCTGGCTAACATTGCTACGATCATCTGGGCTTACAAATTTGTTGCTCGTTCCTCCCTCGTTCGTAATGCTAGGCTTTGCGCAGCGATTTACAAATGCGCCGCGAATCCCAGAGCTTTGCAAGTTTGGTAATTCATAATGCTGAAATAATTATATTCATTGCAGCGGTGAGCGTAGAATTGTGCAGTGCAATGAATATTTTGATTATTTCTCATTCCCTGTTATAAGTACTTGGATTATGACAGATACTTTGAGATACCAAATTTAAGGAATCCTCTTTTTTAATGTTATCTTATGTATATTTATTTATCACGAAATATGTTAAGGATCAGTTCTCCAGCAGATTCCGAGATCTGAACATTTTCCCCGCTTGTTCGCAGACACTAGCCAGTAGCCGGATGGGAATAAGCACAGTTCTGCCCGGGAATTTACGGAACCCTAATCCTAGGACTTAACCATGTCAAGCCCTATAACCTCTAAGCCTAGCTTTATGACAACAAATTTCAGTCTTAATGACGTATATTCTGATGACTAAATGTACGATTACTATGTCAGGAAATATGTTCATTACACCGTATACGATCAGTATATTCGGATCTAAGAATATTTGTGCGGTGCTTGGCCCCGCAGGACCACTGCGTCTGACTATGCACTTCCCGACCTTAGGACCACAATGCCTTGCAATATGCGACAAGTGTTCCCGACCCTACACTAGGTGCAGCCCTTAGCGTATATGTCTTGTGTTGATAGAGTGTCCAGCCCTGTGACCCCCTAGGTCAGCCATACAACACCTATGTCTAAAATACAGCTTTGTCAGAATACCACTTGTAGTGTCCGGTGCCCACGATGTCCGACCCATGCCTCAGTCACACCTGTGCGTATTTTGCTTGCGTATTGCTGCGTATTTATGGCAAGCCGTTTTAACATTTATTCCTATTTCTTGATATCAAGAAATCGAATTCTTGATATCAAGAATTACCATTGCTTTACAACAGAAAATCAGGCGACTACGTCAAAATTTACAGTTGGCCACTATCTTCCACCCTTATGATCAAAATGTCCAGCCTATGACCACAAGATCCTGACCAATTCTCCTACCATCATCTTTATATTAACAGTCATCATTGGTTTACGATATAAAAGGGATGAAAAGTTTAAGATAGCAAGAAAATGGTCGCATGAAAAATTGT
>BEXV01000164.1:85579-109510 GCA_003118195.1 Hemicentrotus pulcherrimus | reverse complement strand
AAAAAAAATCCCCAGTCATAATAAACATTCGCTCGGCTACCCCACACACCTGCCCACTATCTCTATCGCCCGGGAATATATTCGTCCCCTCCGGGGAGGCGTTCCTTCTCCCTCTATTAATGAAATAAACAAGCTGAATGAGGGAGTGAAAGATGTCACGAGGAATTGCTTGAATGAAAAAGACAATGTTTGGATAAGGGAGTGCGCCCACTATCGACCTATTTGGATGGACTGGAAACGGGAGAAGACAGGATGGGGGTATGTTGTCCCGCTTCCATGAATGAATGAACGTGCCACTAATGTGACTTCCGTGACCCCTAATTGCCCCATACGTCCAGAGACAAGTAACGATTTTGACTATCCAAACACATCCAAAATGGATTTCATGTGCCAAGTCGCGTCACCTGCAGGTGCAACGCAATAAAGTCATGTATCCATTTATCGAACCGGGTGCATGCATGGGCGTTGGTTTGGAGAGGACGAGATGGATATGTTCATATCTACGTTAGATAATGCAAAACGTTGCGTTCTAAATCTTCCTTTTTGCAGCTGAATATTTTCTTAGATCATGCACTTATTTTGGTCGTCAAGTTGCCAACATTATGACCATGTCAAGGCAATCGGCAAATGGCGTACATGAATACACGTTTTTTTGTTTTTGTTTTTTTGCTTTCAAGTATAATAAACATGACATTAACTAACATACAACTAACTAGAATTGTTGCATCATTTTTGTCATACGACTAAGTACGGCTAAGTCTGATAACAGCAGTGTTCTTTTTTATATAAATATCAGTATGCGTGTTTATTAAACGTAAACAACTTTTTTCTGATGAACATTGTGGTTAAATTAAAGTCATATACCCCGTTTATTTCACTTTAAACATTATCCAACCATGCCATTAATGGCATATTCCGCATAATACGAAACTGGCGTACGCCCCTCCTTCTCTTATTTTGTTTTGTTTTGTTTTGTTATTTTAGTCGGAGGAAAATAGAATACTAACAAACTTTTATGCTGTTCGAAATCCGAGAGAATCTGTAGGGATACGCATATGAGTGGTGTTTCTAGGTTTCACCATTGTATAAATCCTATTTTCCGACTTTCCTATCTTTTTTACAGTGACCTACAACATTCGAACCTCTGCAAGTTCATCGGAGGGTGCATCGAGGTGCCAAATGTCTCCATCATCACAGAATATTGCCCCAAGGGCGCCCTCTCCGATGTCCTCTTAAACGAAGATGTGCCTCTCAACTGGAGTTTTAGGTGAGTTCACTTTAAATCACAACGTGTCACGATAATCTTGCAAGAAGAGCTAATCAGTTACAAAAGTAATTTGTTTCATTTTTATGATTTCAGTATCTTATTGCTCTGTATAATGCATAGAATTGTACATACTATTCCTATTGTTTTGTACGGGGAAGTAGATAATTGTAACCGCTAATCGATAAGAAACGCAATATTAACATATAAATATTTCACACCCATGCGCCCTTCTGATTCAACACATTTAGTGAGAGTGAAAAATCGCAACTATACTTTTTCAGGTTGGTATCTCAACATAAAAATGGGATATTGTGTTGGATAGCACGTACATCATAACTGATATTATAAGAAGCAAATTGTATTTTAATGATTGTACGAAATACATCTACACAAGAACGCATCCATAAATATTGTGATGGAGCGATTTCAGCCACAGCATAGATTCCAGGCTATTCTTTCGTATTTGCATTTTAAATTTTGACATCGAGTGCAGGAGGATACGAAAATATGTGTAGGCATCCGCTTTCGAAATCAGGAGGGAGCTTAGAGTAATTCGTAGCCCCAAGATGAAAATTTCGAATATTGGAATAAAACAAAACCGCACAAGCGATTCAACATGGATAAAAAGCTTTCCAAAACTGTGTCAAGTATACGTCACCGATATAAAGGTTGTTTGGAAACCACAAATTGCAGAATCGGGCCTTTTAAATTTTCCATGAATATATTATCGGGTGTACAGTTACTCTTTAACTTTTGTAATTCCAAATGCAGTAATACATCAGCCGTTGTGTAGTAAAAACACTAATAAAGCTAAAAGTTATTGTTTTGAAACTAAAAAATGTTTTGAATACAAAAAATGCTAATAATTTTTTTAAATTTCAATATATATTATTGCTTGTCAACAGACACGTCGATTAGGTGTTAGAAAATATTGATCAAGCTATACATAACTTCAATGTAATAAGCTACTTCTTATGAATCATCTTCTAACTCGGATCGTATTTCAGGATTTGGGGGTCTTCTTTTTCAGTCGGTATAATATTATGAAATCGGAATTCTACTCAGATAGCATTTTGAATTTCTATTTCTTTCTGTTTCGTTTTCCCTTAATTAATAAGGCCAGGAATTCTTTTTAGCTCGATGTTTCTCAAAATTTGAATAATGAACTGATAAGAATCCTAAACTGTGTGATAGATTAATTAGGAAGACAATTAATTTTCATCAGTCTGATTCCATAAACAGTGACCCATTTGATTTGGCCGTAGCATTTTCATGTTTACACGCCGTTCTCATTTTATAATAAGGGATTTATAATAAGGGACTTTTAGATTCTCACGAAGACAATGGGGATTGCTACGATCGACTTCCTTTTTATACACTGCCTTGTATGGACGTCACATGTATCAGTCCACGCAAATCTAAAATTCCGTATTTCATTGACAGGGAGTACTTGTAAGGGATATCTCTCTATTGCTGTTTTACACACCATATTGTGAAAGCCCTGTATCTAACAACAATTAAAACAACCATTCTTGCACATATAAGAATGGTTTATTAATCATTTAAGCAAAAATTAAGATGCAAATGTAAACAATGATACCGTTTATATTGTACTCTATAGGCACTGTGTACAATTCGAACCGATATCCTCTTCTCCATTGCTCAGTTCCTTTTGCCACAATTTCGAAGAAGTCGTATCGATTTTTTTTTTTGTCGCTCTCTCTCTCTCTCTCTCTCTCCATCTTCTCCTCCACTATTTATCCCGTTTCTCTCCGCCAGATTTTCATTTTGCATGGACGTAGCTCGGGGGATGCACTATATGCACAACAACAAGCTATACCACGGCAAACTGACGTCATCAAATTGCGTTGTGGATGACAGATGGGTGGTGAAGATAGCAGGTTGGTCTTGAGATGGAGGGCACCAGGGACCCGTTTCACCAAACTTGTCATCAGTGACAAATGACAGTCTTTGTTATCAGCTACTGAAATCCTTGCTTCTGAATGTTTATCAGCAGACTTGTCACTGATTTTGTCACTTGGCCTTGAAAAAGGGCTTTGTGAAACGGGTCCCAGAAACCTTCGATCCTAGCTGGACTGGGAATCGAACTTGATAACCCAGTCGAATAACAGCAAGAGATATAATAGTGGGACGTCGTCGTTGTTCTTTTGGTGATGGGTGTCGTTTTTTTTTTCCCCCTTCAAATATGTCGTGTATACGGTGTTGACTTGTTTTGGTTGGGATTGGTTTGAATTATTAAGGGTGGAAAGGCAAGGTCATAACGCAGGTCGTATTCACTTATATGAAATGCAGATGAAGGAATTGGATATGTTTTCATGGATTTGATATGGAACTACCTCAAGGGAGACTTCAAAATGGTTGGGAAATGAAATTACAAATGCTGGAAAGTCTGGCCAAACATATGAAAGGATTCAACGGGAAGGCACTTCTTCGATATGGATTACACTGAAACAACAAAAATGAGACAATACTGTTTACGAAAAGCTCATAAAAGGGCTTTGGACGACGATAGAAATCAGTAAATTCACACTCCATAAATATGACTCGCACTAATGCATGTGATTGTCATTAGAAAACCCGAGTAATACCATGTCCAAAAGGCATCTTGGTCATGATCGTACGGTGTGTAATGTTTCCAATTTAGGTCATGTCTGTGTCCGTTAGTGTGCTGTCTATTTCGTATTAAGATTATTATAATTCAACCATTGTATTTTCTTCTCAGACTACGGGCTGACAACATTCAGAAACCAGGAAGGTTCGCAATCAAACACAGGAGGGTACAGATCGAAAGCCATGCAGGTCTATCTTCCTCCTGAAAACAGAAGTAACACATACACCCTTGTTACACAAGCTACGGATGTATACGGGTATATGAAAAACAGCCTGAAATTTCATATAGATATGATGACGTATAAAGAGCGTAATACGTCAGTTACACCAAAGAGACCGACACCAGACCGACACCAGGCCGAACGCTCAATTACATTACACCAGTGCCCAAGGGTCGGTCGATTTGGAGTTGGTCTGAATGAGGTATCACGGTGTGACTGAGGTTAACCTGGCCGGAGGAGGCAGAGGGCTAAAAGTTTGCAAACGAGCTGCTAAAAGAAATCAAGAGAGAAAGTACAGTTTGTTACCAGTGAAAAGGGACTTTTAAATGCTCAATTAAAAGAATTTCTATTTCTCAGTACAGAAGTTACTATAGTTTCATGTGCTACGGATGTATATGTACATGTGTTCATAACCGCCTGAAACGGCCTGGATATACACAAGAGCCGTTATGAGCGCCATTTGGAGAAGGAGGAAGGGGGTGGGAGGTGGGACCGACTAGTAGAAAAACTCTCATGAGAACGCAAATATTATAATGTTTTTTTTTGTTCAAGTCCTCGGAATTAAAAAAAAAGAAACAAACAAACCTTTAAGTGCTAAATTATCACTAGTTAGTTGGATAAAGTGTCTATGTTGCTAGTCATGCTGTATTTCACCCATCTCTCTCTATCTCTCTCTCTCTCTCTATTATTCATTTCCCCTGATACTACAGTTATGGAGTAATTCTGGTAGAGATAGCATCCCGAAACGAGGTGATACCAGAAGACGATTACCCGCTAGATGAGGCTTGGAGACCGCCCCTACCCGATTTAGAAATCGGAGATACCACTGATGATGAAAGGTGCCCCTGTCCGTCGGACTACCTTAGCGTAAGTTATCATCGAAAGATGTGGCCTACTGCACTCGTACACTAGGCATTATTTTGATGACGCATGTCTGGGTAAGGGGCTGGCGCAAACCTTTGACGCGCCAAATGACGGCAACATTGTACATAATTTGCTTTTTCGCAAAATGAACTGCAGGGAATATGATATTAATGGCTGTCTTGTGGGTCAATTGCCACAACAGGCTTAGCCTTTAAACAAGGCCACTTGTCTGTTAGACGCCGATTGACTAAAACGAGACTAATCGCGCAAACCCGGGTGAACGAGAGAGCGAGAAGGGCTGCCAAGTTCGTCACTCGGTCGCGCGTTCACCTGGGGTATCTAGACTCATCTCAGCCGCTTCAGACTCACGAGGCCTTGTCAAAAGGCTACAACAGGCTCAAAATTAGCACAGTAAATGAAGCAATCAAATTGATACTTTGTGTGCAGCGGGCTGCCTGTTTATACCCAAACCAACGAGAAACTTACTTGTTTAAAAGAAATATGACTATTTTGAACATTTCAATATTTTGGAGTATTGGATACGATTGGAATTTTATTTTAATGATAAAGTGGAGATTATATCATATTCCGTGTAAACGAACGTAATTAATATATATTACATGCCAGGTAAATGTGCGAAATTGAAATGGCGTTTAGGCCATGCAGGACTCAGAGTCTGAGACCAAGCGTCTACTGGATACATTACGACAATGTTTTTTTATTCGAATCACTGAAAATTGATAGGTCAAAGCGACCCACTTATTGGGCTAATGTGATTCAAATTAGCTAATAATAATGTCGTTGAACTTCATCTTTCTGGTTATCGCAGCTGATCGAGTGATGTTGGAACATCAATCCCGCACAGCGCCCTCACTTTTCGCAGATCCGACAGACCTTACACAGCATTAACCCGAGCAAGCTGAGTCCTGTCGATCTGATGATGCAGCTCATGGAGAAATACTCACGCCATCTCGAGTCGATTGTCGCCGAGAGTACGCAAGATTTATTGCTGGAGAAGCAAAAGACAGATAGACTACTTTACAGTGAGTAGTACCCCTAGCGGTGAATTGATGTTTGTTATACAACTAATTCGTCTCGAATAGGTCTTCTATCTATTTGATCTATTGTTCATTTTGTCTAATAACCAGTTAGTCTAATACCCAGTTTGTCTACCATCCTAAAGGCCTAATAACAATTTCGATGATGATTGTCATATATGATTAAATAAGCATTACTAGACCATATTTTTGGTATTAGACTTTTATTGGAGATGAGGGCAAAATATTATTAGACGACATGATTATTAGACTATGTGGACAGTAGACGGGCTTGATGTAGACCAAACCGGCAATAAACTATCGTGGACCAGGTGTATCTCTTACTTTATTTAGAAGCCGTTATAAAGTTATTAGCTGTTAAAATCTCACTTTAAATCTCGAGGATGGTTGATGCACGAGATATTCGGTGGATGTCTCGAAGTGCATATTGTACACCGCGGTCCCCGAAATCATCTTGTACCAGTCATGCTCCTGCGAAAATTGCCCAAAAACAATTTCCTACACTTATCTTATCGAACCCTAAACCTGACATAAAGGTCCATTGAAATCCTAACCCTACCTTTGACGAAGTATTTCCGGAGAGAATATGTTGGATTTGTCATGCACATACGTCAGATCAATGTTATTGTTGTTGATGCACTTTTCTTTTCAATTCCATTTCTGAGGCCCACGTTTGAATCAGACAGATAGCAGGGTAATTCGATATGACGGGAAGAGTGAAGTGCGGCTTGAAGGCCATTTTTAAAATTATTAACCGCATGCCCTATCTTTTAAATTTAAAATGAAAAATCATGTTGGACCGCAAGCCTCATATTTCAAGAAAATAATGTTGTACCTCATATTATGCTAGGGAGCGGTTACAAATTTGAAGATGAAATTTGATTTTAGGAGCGGTTTGTTGATTTGCATGTGGCATTTTAAACTCAGTAAGTACATTTGAAGTGTGGACATAAAAGCTTTGTTTATTTCGGGAAAAGAACGCATGTCTCCGTTTCATGTTAAGTATTTCCCCCCAACGCTCAAAATAAAGACAAGCCCCCCCCCCCTCCCCGACCCCACTTATTTTCACTGCAACGTTTTTTTTGTAGTTCAGTGGTAATTTAAGGGCTCTTGTAACATGTTGTCAATGTTTTCTTCTTGACTAAAACATGTTTTGAGATCAAGAGTAAAACCTCACTTTAGAAGTATCTAAGTTCTCAAAAAAAAAATCCAATGGCGCTAAATTGATGCAATAACACTGGTGTGTAAATGTTGGTCAATGTATTTCGCGCCATTCCAAAGTTAGGATCGCCATGAGAGTTAGGCATAAGTTAAAGTGAACGTTGACGTCCTGTGAAAGGGATTGCCCTTCAAATAATAATAATAATAATGATAATAATAATAGCCTAATGGTCCACTCCAAATTTTATTAAACCTAAACGGAAATTCTTTTTGCCCAATTGATCGTGAGCCCGGCAGCCACTGAGCAGCGCCAGATCGACGTTGCTCTATCCCTTATTGTTGAACGCCAAACAAAGTAGCAACAACTTCCATCTTTTAACGTCTTTTGGTATGACGCGGCCGGGGTTCGAACCCACGACTTCCCGGTTGTGAGGCGGACGCTCTACTGACTGAGCCGACACTCCGGTGCACAAATACCCTCTTACGTGAAATACGACAAGAAACAGCTGAGAATTTGGACCAAACTGTCATCCACATGTGTTTGTAGTCCCATATACTTATTCCTGTGTATATTGCCAGATTGAGTCGATTTATCTTTATTTAATCATTCAAAAACCTTACCACCGCTCAGGGTAATCATGATTTTATGTATTTTCATCATCACCCTTTTCCAATCGCTTCTTGACAGTTTAACTTCAGACCCAAGTTAATTATATGGCTAGTAATCAACTCTATCTTTAAGCCTACTATATTGTTTCACGCTGTAGGTATGTTACCACAGCCTGTAGCAGACGACCTGAGGCAAGGCAACACAGCTAAGGCGGAACAATATGAATCATGTACTATTTTCTTCAGGTAAGTAATACATTGGATAGTGACTTTATTTTAGATACCACCGCATATTGAAAATATAATGTCAAAGGGACACTAGTGTGTCTATGTCACTTGACACATTCATATGCCAGCTGACTTTGATTGCTTTAATTACCAAAAGTAAAGAAACTCGGAGCTTATCTTTCACCTTCAGAATGCTTGTTCTAGAATGCACAGAAATGGAAATGTTAATAATTCAGGAATTTGTAGCTACTTCATGGGCCCTGCTACATTTTTTATTTTCTGTTTCTTTTTTTCAAAATAGCTCCCAGTGTGAACATCTACACATAGTATTAACTTCTCAACTCCGTATAATATATCCTACATCCAGTCCCGTGCCGTTACAGTCAGTGTAGAATAGGTTGAAGAAAACGGGTGCAAGCATGCAACCCTGTGGAACGCCATTTGAGATTCAATAGTTATCTGACATTATCTTCTACTTAATGGACATCGTTTTTCGTTTCATCATGAAACAAATTGACCGAGTTGAAGACCTTTCGCACATAAATAAAAACTAGATTGAAATCACTGAATCTATCCAATGTTTTCATCCTGATTTAAATCTTATTTTTTTCAATTTTGCAGCGATATTGTAGGTTTCACAAGTCTTTCCAGTACGAGCTCACCCTACGAGGTGGTAGCACTGCTCAACAAACTCTATGTCACATTCGACTCCATTATTGACAACTATGATGTCTACAAAGTCGAAACCATTGGCGATGCATGTAAGTTTGTTTGCGATTGTTCCCTCTACTATTTGTCCCTGTAACGCTGATTGAGAAAATTCGTTCATATCGCCGAGATTGTCTACTACCATTGCAGATAATGGGCTTTGGTGAATGTTAGACATCTGTGATAATTAAGACATCCAATAATGAGAGACAATTATTTCCCATTTGTGCAGTATTCATAACAATAACAGTACTACTACTACTACTTCTACTTCTACTACTACTACTAATACTACTACTACTAGTGCTACTACTAATACTAATCAAACTTCTACTAGTACTGCTACTACTACTTTTACCACTTTTTAAAAAAATAGATATGGTGGTATCGGGAGTCCCGAAGAAGAACGGGCACAAGCACGCGGGAGAGATTGCCAGCATGGCTCTCGATCTCGTCGAAGTATGCGAGGAGTTTATCATCCCTCACCGGCAGGATCAGAAGTTAAGGATTCGAGCGGGAATCCATTCGGGTAATACATTTTATTTATTTGATTGTGTTTTTACATCATTATCTTGCATTAAATAAACTATAGATTACAATCTATATGTTACTTTATGGTATGCATTGTGTATTAAACGCGCGATTATCATGCAAACGAATATTGGTATTCTTTATCCTTCTCCCGCTGTCTTTCTCTTCATCCATCGCACTATCACTCATCCTTTCTTCACACCTCTCTCGTATTAACAAAAAGCTATAAGCGTTTCTTTTCCTCCATTCATGATATATTCCAAATATATCCAGATACTAATCAATGAATTACATGATTCATAATGGACTAAAGTAATGGTGTTGTTAATGCATTATTTTCTATTTGTTGGTTCTTCTACAGGTTCAGTAGTAGCGGGAGTAGTCGGCCTAAAGATGCCTCGGTATTGTCTCTTTGGAGACACCGTCAATACAGCCTCTAGGATGGAGTCAACGGGAGAAGGTACACAAATTCACATATTAAAATTGTTATAGACGTAAACCCTCGGCTAAATCATGTAAATTTCGATTTTCCATGCAAAAGTCAAAAATGAATTTCAACAAATTCGTTGATGTTTTCTGAAAATGGTTTAAACCTTGTTTCTGTAATATAAATCTTATTTCCACTTACCGTCTGGCATGCATGTAACGATCCTGACTCCGACGAGAATCTTGTACTGCCTCATATCCCGATAAATTGCATCTATATCCATTATGAAATTCCAATTCATATAAAAGCACAAAATTATCAAACTCCAGATCATGTTGTTAAATTGTAGTAAGTTAGTAGTAAGTAACCATGGTAACGCAGCAATAATCCAGATTGTAGTTGTTGTAAAAACGGTCCAAAAACAACGATGGAATTATGAGTCGTCTACTGTATCCTAAAAAGCTGAATCAAAGTTCATGTGGCGATTTAGGATGTTAAATTACATAGATCACTTCACAACTGTTTTGACGTTTCATGACAAATTGTTTGATGAAAAGTAGACATACATTGACGTTGCTATGGCTTGATTAAGGGTCAGCTCACTCAATGTTGAAAGCAACAACCTTCAATCTGGCCATTTCTCCTAAAGGGGTGCGTGTACGATCGCAGACCTTTTCATGCCTGCAAACAGTTTGAAACATCATTTGAATGGATCACTCATCCTGTTCAGTGTACTTCGGCAACATTGACGTGATTGTATAATCGTAACACCATTTACTTGTAATAGATCGGTTCACTAATACATTCATATTATGGATGTTTCTTTCGTTGGAACCTGGTGACGTATTATTCCATTAACCTGTTTTTAGTGAACGAACTTAAATTCTTGGAATCCTGTCTGCGTACAAACAGAATAACCATTGTTTAAAATGTATGCATACAATATGCCGGTTTACTGACCTAGGCTCTATCATTACAAACATAACCAAAGTCACCTGTGTTTATTGCATGAATAATGTCCTCTAAATAATTTCCCTAACCTTACCTTCAGTATCATTTATATACTTTTAATTGAATTAAATTGATATCTTTATTTATACACATATAAAAAAACCCAAACAGTTTAATACAAGACTAATGCAGTATGTTGCCGTAATATTAATGTGCATTCTTCACACATTTCGAGATAAATTGCACTTAAATCGGAATGAAATCCTAATTACACAATTCCTTTTGACGAATTCTCTCTACAATAAGTCAAGACCATTTCAATTATTATTCAAAAACTGAATTCCGAATACGTGTTCTTAATCTTTGAAATCAATTACATTCGTTTTCTATTTTTTCCTGACTCTATAGCGCTGAAAATCCAAGCAAGTGACTTTTGTGTGAACCTCTTAGAAGAGCTCGGTGGCTATACCATCAAAGAGAGAGGGGAGATGCCTGTCAAGGTTAGCAGAAAAGCAAGAGTTTCGTTTGATTAAGGGGAGGCAGAAGGTTTACAACGCCCCTTCATTCCTACTATTAATCATACGCCAGACCGTTGTGGGCATATTGGAAATGTTCAATCCGAGGGGGGAGCCTAGGACACATATTTTTGTCTGTGGAATTGGTCCAGTCCGCCCCAAACCACAATAACAACATTTTAAAAAAGTCTCGCGACGCCCCGATTTAGAAGATCGGCTAAGAGCCACAAAAGGCGTTATATCTATATTTAAAATATTGCCAGTCAACGCCTTTTAACAAAAAGTAGACAGGAATATTTTATATGGGAGAAGCAAAGGAAGAAGAAAAAGACATTGTAAGTTTCTTGTCAGTAAATCTATATAAAATGAAACATATTTTCCCTTTTATTTTAAACGTCTCCGTTCACAGAACGGAAAATGAACGGGAATTAACTCTCCAAGGTGGATTGTGTGTAGATGTGGATAGATGATTGTCCAAGGGGTAGTTGTCAGTCGTGTTCCTTCCTGAGACCATAGATCATAAAATGATTTCTCAATTCATCCAGGGCAAAGGAGTCATGGTCACATACTGGGTGGAGGGCAAGACGGAAAGGAGAAGTAGTGACTCGGACGATATCAGAACAGAAGCTCAAATCATTGACTTATCGCCTTCACCACACCATCACCAGCCCGAACCAGAAGAGGACCAACATCGGCCGCCTCTGGTACAACGACAATCAACCCTTAAAAACAATTTAACCGCTAACAGCGTCAACAGTGTGTATTTGGACGAGGACGATCCGGCGAATAACAACGTCACGGCACCGTTGCGCGGGCCGGAGAACGGCGACGCCATCAACATGGTGAAACCCGGGCTAAAGAAGCCAAACTCGCCATCAGGCGGCAGCAGGAACAGCCATATATCACTTCCGGGTGAGCTTATAGATTTGACCTCTGAGTGCAATCAAGGTTTTGTTGGGGACCCGGAAGAGACGGGTGCATACAATAAAGTTGGATCGGAAGAAAAGTCTAACATTGCTGAGGATATCTTGTAGAGGTAGAAATACGCGTGAGGGACGTTGTCCTTTTATGATAAAGGACTGTCAAAGTGAATAAGAAAACACAATATACATTGAGGAAGCTTTTCCCCCTTTTTTTCTGGATTGATCGAAATACTCTGTATCAGATGAGGGTAATACTTTCTTACTGATCAAAATTAATTCAAAATCTGTGTTCTAGTAGTCTTTAATAGTGTGCGTTCACAACAAATAGATTGAATGTAATCATACCTTTTGCCTGGAGAGTTTTTTGTATCTATCACTTCATTGGCATACAGAATAAAATATATTTTATGTGCAATAAATTCTAAAAGAAATATTTCAGTATAGCCTTATTTAAATAATTTTCAGTTACAAACGTAGCTGAGTTGTATGATTTATATTATTAAAGTTCGTCATAGCAACTGCAGAATAACGAATTTGACCTCTCTCCCTTGAAATAACCTATCAGACGGGAAACCTGCAAAAATAAGTAAGTGCTCGGATGTTCGAAGCTAGTCTAATTTGGTTTTATTTCCCCCTCTGTTATCAATAATTAGTTAAAAACTTAGATATTATGTGTAAGTCTGATTGTATATATTGAAGTATTTGATACACACCAAATTGTTTTAATGTATTCCTGCATGCCCCTTTGATTTCTATAATTTCAGTTTACAACGCAAAAAAATGCCACACGTTATTTCATTTATATGTTATTGAATTGTAACTTGATTATGTATGTATCAATGAAGACGAATCTCAATAACAATGAATTCAAACTTTGAGGTCATATCACGCTTTTTGTAATATCATTAAGACTGTCACATGATGGAAAGCTAATGGAAAGCTTTTGTCTGTTTTCAGTCGGTAAGGACTTGGTCTGGTCATAAAATCCAAAACATAATTATACAAAATCAAAATATAAAAGGAACAAATAAATGTAAATGACGAGAAAGTTTGCTTTCGTTCATACATGCATATTGACGAATCAAAACATTGCATTATTGTCGTTGTTTCCCACGCCAAGACAAGATTTTATTGTTTTATTCCCCGTGTGTGAATGTGAACAAATAGTTTAGAAATGAATCATGACGATTTACTGATTGTTTTTAAACCTCGGTTACATCTAAGTATATTCATACGATATTGTTCCTACTTTGATACAAAATTGTATGTATTCGAAATGCACTTTTCATAGCTAAATCACCACTTTACTGTTTATCCCCACATTATTTTTCCACTTTTATAGATACCCACTCCAACAATATTTCTTTGCCAGGTATTATATATGTACACTCTTGATTGTCGGTGCGAGATCAAAGGATATATATATATATATATTTAAGTGATCTCCCTTTCTTTCAGCTTGCGTTCTGCCTTTAATAGGTCCACGAGTTTTATCTCTTAGTGCCATCTTTGTCAATAAATATAATCAGAAGTACAGTTTTTCTTCCAGCTCCAGATATCACGTCTTTCTTCTTTTGTACTACCACGCGAGCTTATTCAGTACTCTCAATCTCTATTTCAATGTCTTGTTTACTCCCGTCTTCTGAGTATGAAAACACAATTGCTACTTCTTTTACATGTGAAGAGGTGCGTCATAATCTTTACTGGCGTACAATGTATATGCAGAATACCTTTTTTTCTTTACCAGTGTAAGATTTCTGTTAAGTAGACCTTTCTGATTTGGCTTCTGATATTTTTGTTTGCCTTTTTGGTAAAATATACTAGTATTTCATACTCCAAGGACTACAATTTTTGTAAAACAAAGCCATTCAAACATCCATTGAAAAATATTAGTCTTTCTCATATATTAAAATAACGCACTGCCATGAATTTATGTAGTAAAATTTAAAGGTGCTAAACTGATAATCGTTTTGGGGGATGTGCTTCGATATATTGAGTTTATCTAGTGGCATACATGTGTAAACAAATACAGAATTTCCCTTTCAACACAACAAACAATACTCATTTTGCTCCTCCTCTTCCAAACTGAATATTCAGGCATTTAGAATCTATTTACAGCAAAACTGAGACTTGAACTTTTTTCACGTTTGGCGAATGATTATCATTTCAGAGCAAGAGTACGGAAGCATAGAAATTTGATGTTTAGCATACCAATTGGATATGAAGCTAAAATGTATTTATTGCTAGATATACACATAATTGCCTTTTCCCTGCTACAATGTGATTTTGTCTAGGAAGAATGCAATTGATGATCAATAAAATAATACTGCTGCACTGATAAAAAATATGAGTCTTCAAATTTGCTTTGCCTTTAGTTTTGCATGGTGAATGGGTAACGAAATCCGCGGCATGAATATAATTTTTCCTATATTTACTTTTAATTCGTTGCATGATCATTATCTAATCAGGTGTTGCATGTCCAATCCTTTATGTATCGTGATTGTATGCCTTTGATAATGTCAATTGATTGAATGAGTATTAAAGGTATATGACAATCAAGTAAAACAGCTTCATTTTTACTGAACCGGCGATCTTGCTTGGATAATGTTTTTATCATAATCATCACGATTTCTTTCATTTCTTGCCATGATTTTGTTTCAGTGTTGAGTAATTCTTCCATCTTTTAATCATTATTAATAAAGTGACAACGTTGAAATCTACTGCAACTTCAGGAGAAAAAAATATTATTGGGGATTTGAAAATGTATTTTCAATTCTGTTATATTTTGTTTTGTTCACTGGTGAACAGTTATCATTGCCTATCAAATGATTGTTGACACGAGTAGCATTGAAACATAACTTACATTGGAGAAAGCACTTAACATATCTTACAGTTCATTTCAGTACTCATATTAACATCGTGCACGCAATAATCATTGCACTCTCGTAAGATACTAACACGCATGATTTACATTATACTGTACGGTACGAAGCAGGAACCACTTGAACCACGTAAATTCTTTTTTCAGAAGTTCATGCATGTTCACTTCATGGTTCATTTTATCTCTAATAACTTTCCACATTCAGGTTCTGTAGATGACCAACAGGACGAGTCTGAGACAGCTTGCCTAATCCGTGAAAGCGTACTCTAGCGGCGCCAACTATCGTTATCACGTGGCCCAACTGGGCCAGCCAATGGGAAACGAGCGCTGTATGGTGCGGGCTGAATACACACAAGAAGAGATCCGCCGCGGACTCCGCAAAACTAACACGTAGCCTTTGGGTGGATAGCGAGTTCTATTATTAAACAGACGGAAAAAATACTGACCCATCATGTGATATGTTGAACGCGTTCTGCTCCTTGAAAGAGTGCATTTTCCGAGATTTTAACACCGTCCACGATGTTACAAAGAGCTAAATTTAATGAGCACGGGTAGTGAGAAAAGAACGTGGAATAGTAGATCTTTACGCACAAAAAGGCAGAAAAAAGTGTGAAGTAGGCGATAAATAAAGTACACGTAGTGTAAAATTATTACGCACGTCCCGATACATATACAATCGTGACCCAGTGCTTGAAGATTTTTGATAAAGATGTAGATTTTTATTAAAGCTATGCATGCATAAATTTAATCATCTCTCGTTATGTTAATCACATAGTCTGAATATAATTTTTATTATCATAATAATCTCCGAAGTCTGCCGGTTCGGACTATGTCTGAAGAATGTTGATCTGATCTCTTCTCACCTTGATCGACATGCTATTTATTTGACATTGCAAACCCCAGTCACATCGACACATCAACTCTATACCGACTCCAAACTGACCAGATTTTGGACATGGGGTGGGGGGGGGGGGNNNNTTATAATTATAAAGAAATGTTAAGTAATGTTCGGCAAAATAGCGGTCTGGTGTCGGCGGGTATAGTCACACCACCTATGTGCTGCTCGGGGGGCAATTCAATATTTTGATCAGTTATTTGTCGGCTTCGGGTCGGTCCCGTTGAAGTGACTGAGGTATTATTGACAGGTACCTGTTCACACGGATCTGGGTATCAATTTTATATATTTGTGTGAACTGATCCATGTCATTGTACCAATAAAGTCGTTCGGGTTCGCACAACAAGTTTATACATTCATGTAGTTTCGTACCTCTCTCTATGTCACTGCCTTATAAAAACTCCTTTATAGAATTTACAAATTGTGTCCATCTTTCTCCACTTTTCCTGTCTGTCCTTGTATTTCTATGTCAATGTCTTTCTCCCTCTCTCAATTCCATTTTGTTCTCTCCTTCTTCTCGTTAACCTCTCTGTCTCTCTCTTTCTCTGTCTCTCAATCACTCCCTACCAATGTTAGTTACTCCATTTCGTCTGTCAAAAGACAAACCTCAATTACCATTGGTGGGTCTCAAATTGTAAATGATAAAATGTTGCACAATTAGAACAGAACACAGTTTCACAAATCTTGTCATCGCTATCAGGTTCTAGTCATGATACAAAGCTCCTGAAATCCTGAAATTTGATTGGCTGTGAGCAATTATGTCATAGATCTGGGGCAGTTGCTATTGATGACACAAGTTTTTATGAAACAGGGTCCCGGTGTAGTGTGTTTACAAATACATGTAATAAAAAAACCATGAAAATGTCTTCTGCAACGAATTTGCTTGTGTTGGTTGATGTATTGCAGAGTGATGTGAGTTAGTCAATTGTAGATATCACCTCATATTTTTTACACTCGGTGTTAGCTATCATTTATTCAAACCAATTGACCAGCTTACTAATGTTGTCTGATTAAATACATGATTTTTCAATAAAAGCGCCTTCGAATACCCAAAAGCTTGCACGAGGATATTCTAACACATCGTTGGCTAAATTCAAAAGTGTGTGGTTTTACCATGTGGGTTGGACCGTCGGGTTTGAAAGTTGATAGAATGAAAGTGTGAGATTGTGGTATTATTTCGGTTTCGTCCAATGGAGGACTACTTATATGGATAGAGGTAGCACAAAGAGAGATATTCTTTCGTGAGAGGAGTCCTGAACAGGACTGGTGAACAAGGTTATGAAAGGGAATAGAAATCGAGGCTTGAGTGATGTATATTTCATGGAATTTGCAACAGAAATTCGTTCCAACATTAAAGTAAATTTAAAAGTTCATCATCAGAATTATGGGAAGGAAGAATCGGATCACTAGCATCCTTATTTTAATTGTATAACATTAGTAAACTGGTCTATTGTTTTAGGATAACGAACTAATTACTGTAACGTTTGTGGTGTGGTTTATTCGTAACAATACCTGGCATGGAATTTCGGTGTTTGAAGTAGCCTCAACTTTTACCACCACGTTTGTCGTCATTGATATGTTCACAATATACTCACATTCAAAATCCACACTTTATACATGTATACGACTGCCAGCGAGACTTCACTTTAGAGTTTTCAAGAAATCTGTGTGTACTGTTGTTTATGCATGTTGTATTATACCATGTGATTTTTTTCACTCGTGTAAATTATGTATAAAACGTTGCACATTATACAAAAGGAGTCGGCTTTCTTTCATATATCATATTGTACATAATATACAGATAGATTGAATGATGGTTCCGATTGTGGACAATTTACCAAATGTTTATCTACTCTTATGTAGAGCACTATCATATTTTATATATACATGTACATGTACATTGTGAAAAGAGGTATGGTATACAGTGATGTACTCGATTTTATGATTGTAAAATAATTGCCAGTGAATATGAGTTTCTTTACAATAAATAACATTTAAACGTATATGAGCGCCTTTTGTGTTCACATATTATCTATATCATATATGGGTTCGGTTGTGACATACATGTACATGTATAGAATATCAAACAAACTATGATTTTCTCGACGTGTTTTAGAAAAAAGGTGGATATCTTGTGTTGGCTTAAAAGAATCTAATATTTCCTCGCCTTTAAAGGATCCCATATAGTCAGGTCAAACATATTAAACTTTTGAAAGAATAATGTTGCTGTAACATGTCACAATCTTTGCTTGTGGAAAAAACAAATTTTCTGGGAAATTTAGGAAATTATTTGCAGAAAAAGTTTCAAAATTGACTAAAGTTGAGAATACAATGCAAAAAGTAAAACCATAATTTGGTCAACGCATGTCTCTGTATACCCATGATTCTACCTTTCTTCATGCCTTTCTTTCTCTCTCTTTCTCTTTCTCTCTTTCTCTCTATTTTTTTCTCTCTTTCTCTCTCTTTCCCTCTGTCTCTTCAAATATGAAGTAAAGTATATATTACGGATCATTTCATTTCATTTTTGTGGGTGTCTTTCCTATAGGAGAAGTTTGTCTCTGTGACAAACCTTCAATGCCCTTACAACGGTTTGTAAACTAAAATCCCAGAATTCCTGTTGTTCCATCCTCAAAAGATGGCAATATATATATATATATATATATTATGAAAAATGGAAGTAATGCTAGGTATGCGAGTAATAACGTTATCTGAAATTCAGTGAGGACTGGGAGTTGGAATTACCTCAAAAGTTGTCCTTGTTTATTAATCATTGGTCGGGATATGGGAACTATATCAACACTAAAAATATGTATAGTCTGAGCTTTACATGTATTAGTCAAGTCAGTTTGACTAATATCATTTAGAGTGTACAATGCAATGCCAGGTATTTGACATTTCGTTAGCCAAATTAGTTTGGTGAAGCTGGCAAAACTATTATGTTCCGAGTCTCAAGACTTATGTTTTGTTGTGTCGAAAAATGGCTGAACTTATATAAAAAAATCTATTATAAAGTTGTAAAACTGCTAGAGGAGTATTAAGAAAAACTAGTGAGCATGTTTTCATATTTGTCAAAGAGAAAAAAAAAGCACATAGGATTGTGTGTAATGTGCACACTTTTTTAATTTGTCTTTTAATTTGTTATAGAATGAAGGCAATAAAAAATGAATTATTATACAAAGAAGTGTGGTATGTTTCAATTGTCATTATTTTCTGTATATCAAATTGGCTTATACAAAAACTACCTCCTACTCCCTATCATATAATACACCCCCCCCCCTCCAAAAAAAAAGAAAAGTACCCCACGGCGATGATCCCCTAGTCATCTATACCCAATCTCCCAAGTTTGTCATCAAAGATAGATATCTGAGGGATAATATTTGTAAGGTTTTTTTTTCAGGAGTGATTGTCCATGGGTAAATTTTCTTTCTTTTTAACCATACACTAACATTTCATTCAAAGTCTTCACTCGCACTGCATTTGTTTGTCTATCATCCTACAATGACACAAATACAAAATCCAGTTTACTTAAAAGAGGACAAACTATAGCAAATTCCTAGGTGGGTCGTGTTTGTCCACTGATATTAGGATTGCCAAATGATCCTCTTCATCCTGTTCAAAGAATGAAGAAATTGCCATCACCTATTTGGAAGGGGCGACATGTGACACTGCATATATCAGGGGACTAAAGTGCGCTAGTTTTTAAAGATCATATCCGATGAAAATACAGCTTTATATCAATGGATAACTGAATGAGCATCTACTGTAGAATACAAATATGAAGGAATAACAAATTACATTCCCTATTAGTATTGCACAAAAGCAAATTATAAACACATTTTCTGCACACCTCCAAATTACGTGTCAACAGGGGTCCAACTCGCCGCAGTTACGGTGACGACATTGCAGTTTAATCGCGATGACTGCAGATTGACTTCACATAAGATGATGTCATAAGTTGTAAGCTAGCTTTTATGTTGACAACTTAATAGATTTTCAAAGTTCTAGTTTTTGAGTTTTTAGAGAGCTGTTACTCCTCTGACAGACACTAAAATAGCATATGACTAAAAGTATTGCAATCTATGGCTTACAAGCTATCCTTTGAATGTAATTCATCTATTTCATTTTCACTTCCTGCAGGGTCTACAATCACTCTGCTGAACTAAAAAATAAAACCAGTTTGTAGGATATCATTTTTCATTTATAACATTATCATTAGATGCTGCTTATAAGTATTGGCTTGCATGGTGATGTAGATATACAGTAGGCTTGCGGTTGCACCATGTGAGAGAGAGGGAGGATTGGGGTCCTGATAACGGATAATCAACCTGTTCCAAAAGTTGACCCACTCCTACCACCCATCCTCTCCAACCGGCGCTATAGTCTCTATAGTTCTCCTTAAAACAATAAGCTAAGAAAGATAACCAACAGTCTTTTTCAAGACTATACCAACAGTCCTTTTCAGGACTACATACACTCAAGAAAGATTACCAGGAGTCCTTTTCAGGACTCCCCAATCCTCCCTCTCTCTCACACAATGTGCAACCGCAAACCTACTGTATAACATTATCATTGTTGATGGGATTTTAAGTAAGATCCTTACTCCAAAAATTTTGAAACCATTTCTTCATTCACACACGCATCATTTACCAGCCATTATTTTACAGTAAACGCAAATACATGAATAGAATAACTTTAAATATAAAAACAGTTGTTTCATTGCATAGTTTTTAATTCCCATTTAAACTTACAAATACATCATATAATTACAATTTGAATATCATTCTTAGATGTCATGGAATTTTTTTTTTTTTTTAATGTGTTGAATGGTAACCAATGTACCAGACTAGTACAATAATAACTTCCTTATCTTTAATATTCAAGTATGTTGAAGCCTTTATTGCCAATATCCATATCTGTTTAACAGACTTGGCCGTTAGCAATAAGCAAGCAATCAAATAATTCATATATTTACATTTTACAATATATCATATACCCTGAGTTTATTGCAATAATTATTATTTACATGATATGCCCTCATTAGAGTGGGCTGATTCCTTTGGTCGTTTCATTTCATAACCTAATTAACACTGAGCAATTACAATGCAAATATAATTAGATATGAATATTTCATTCATCTTGCCAGCATCTATTTACACATGGCAAGTACACATGATTATTTCAGTATGCACTGCCAATCGTGTAATGATACATAAAATGTCATGCAATAAACTACAATGCATTTACTGAATTGGACCTGAATATGATGATGCGTATTAACATAATACAGTCTTTAAATGAAGTTTTGAATTACAATTTAAGTAGAATTTTCAAAGTAAAGTGGTCCAAGGAAACTAACCCACCTGACACCCACATCAATAAAAGGCCATTATATGCATGTGTTCCACCATCTCAAAAGTCAAAACTATCAAGAATTTTGCAGAATCAAGATTAAAAACTTGATTCCATAGACAAATAAATGGAATAAGTTTCATGATTTTTATTTCTATTTGTACTTTTCCTGAAACCAAAATCATTGTTATTTAATTTACATGTGACTTCACAAGAGCCTACATGTACTAGCACAGATTAATTTCAATTTAATGAACTTTCAGAGATGAACTTTCACAAGACGAAAATTAAACCATCTTCAAAAATATTTGACAAAATATTATGAGCAGCAGTTGCCAGGACACTACAGCCATTTAAGTCAATTGAACATGCAAAGTCAATTGCACGAGATATCGCCATTTTCAAGGTAGAAAAATAAAGCATTAGTACAGAAAAATTGATTTAAACAAAAATAGTTTGGGTCATGAGGAAAACGACACATAACCATTATCCAATACTGTACAATGTAACTTCATTTTCTGAGGGGGGCGGGGTGTTTTACAAAGATCCTTAGTCAAACTTAACTCTAAGTTTGACTTAAAAGTTATGGAGAGCTATTTGTAGCATTAAAGATGAAGTTGAGTTCTGGTCATGCGATTGCATTGTGTTGTGAAAGAAACGGTGTGGAATCGACCAGAAAAGGTTGATCATCTAGCTTATAAGAATGTGTGTATTGCAAGGTTCTGGAATCATAAAAATGATAAGAAATTTGGTAAAGTTACAAACACTNCCCCCCCCCCCCCCCCCCCCCGAGTTTTACGATGAACATGACATATTCATAATATGAAGAGCCATGCTTTTCAGGGAACATGTCTTATCTGAGGTTCTTCCACACTTGCATAAGAATGATAACGCTCACAAATTATTTTTCACCCCTTCCCAGAACTCAACCTTCTCTTTAAATGAAAAATCAAGTAGTTTATACTTTTGTATAAATTTTACATCAAGAACATGAACTCTCCTTGATAGTAGAATATATGAATGCTTTGGATCAATATTTTATGCCTTTTGAAATAACCTTTACAACATATTTTCAAAGATGCCAACGGCTTTCCATTATTTTTAGGTCCAACTTAGAGATAAGTTTGACTTAGGATCTTTGTGAAACACCCCCTGGTGTTCTCTCATTGGTCCTGAACCCCTATGGTCCGTATTCAGTCTAAATAAGAATTTACAATCCAACACTGGGTTTAGGCTACATCTACAGACTGTTTGAATGAAAGATGTTAGACCGAGGTCTAATTTTTCAGTTTGTAGAACAGGACTTGGTCCTTGCATCAGGTTAAAGTGAATTACTGAATAAGTTAATACTGTCTCGTTGGTAAAAAGGCAGAAGAGAATAGATATTTTGATTTCTACATCTAGCAACTATTCCTTTTCAGTATCAATTGATACAACTAAAATAACCCACAATTTCTAAAGTGCACACCATGTCTATTGTACATTGTTTGAGTGGGTAGAGATGCATAGGGGTTGAGTGGTTTTGTCCCCTGAGAGGAACTGCGAAGGTGTTGGATTCAAGTCCCTACACAGCACTTATATTTGATCTACATTGCTCCTGTCTGCCGATGCCTTAATGGTAGGGTGCAAACATATTGTGATTGGATTAGCATACTATAGGCACTTGCTGATTTTTATGCCCTATGCATACTTCAAAATGTGTATGATATAAGATACATAGGGCTTTTTGTGGAAGTACACACACTTTGCCTATTTCATTTTGTAAATCTGCAAAAATGTACACAGAAAAGCATTATTCTAAGAGATTAAACAATGGCCTAGAGAGTACCAAAGTGTGATATCATACTGGCCAAGTTGTCAAGGTTGCTGGTTCCAAACAGTTTTATGCTTAACATTGGCATGATGATCACACCACCGCCAAACACTGAATTTGCCCTGCTCCAGCTGGTTGCTTGAATGATTTCGCAGTGGACCTCTTGCGCATGCACTGTTGTAAAGAACCAATAAAGAGGATGGCGAGTGAATATGATGTACCGGTAAGCACTTTTGAACTCTATATGAATAGGAAAACGGTAATTTTGAACCAGTCCAAGCATATCTACATAGCCCTTGAATAGCACTTGGGTAAAAAAAACAGAGCATTTCATACATGTAAAACCACTATACATAGTATCACTGTCTTGGAATGAATGAAATACTAACACACCAGCATAAGGGTTCTAAGACTGCACCTTGAGTGATCACATTCGAAGCACAGCTCTGTTCTGATAGGCAAATGGCTGATTGCATGCTTGTTGGGAGAGGATGCTCAGGCACTGGCTCAAAACCTGGAGACATAAAAATGCAATTAATTGGGTCAATCTGCATTGTGCAATAAAAAAGCACTTCCAGAGAATAATTGAATAACTGATATAGTTGGAATTAAGAGCTACCACAAACACAATGAGGACTACCGGTATGTGTTATAATGAGTCAATTTTAGAGTATAAGATACATGTACATTTTGCTATGGAGTAAATGTTCTTGTAATGTGTTCAATACCGAACAATTACACTTTTATCTTGAAACGAAATTGTTACAAAATAGATATACAGTCAAACCTGCTTTAATAGTGACCACCTGTCTACAAAGACCACCTGTCTACAAAGGCCACATTTGTTGTTTCCCTTGAAAATGGTTTCTCATTGAATCATGTACTAAAGGAACCTGTCT
>BEXV01000164.1:24136-41129 GCA_003118195.1 Hemicentrotus pulcherrimus | reverse complement strand
GGGGGGGGGGGGTGTATGGGAGGGACTAGACAAATATCCTCTAGGGCAACCACCCTCTGGGACGACTACCCCCTAGGACAACTACTCCTAGACAACTACCATCCGGACAACTACCCGCAGACAACTACCCCCTACGACAACACAACCATCCTCTAGGACAACTACCCGAGGGGGTAGTGGTCCAGAAGGTAGTTGTCCGGGGGTTGTTGTAAGGGGGTTTAGTTGTCCTAGAGGGTAGTTATGCTAGGGGGTAGTTGTCTGGGGGTAGTTGTCCGAGGGGTAGTTGTTCCGGGGGTAGTTGACTTGGGATGGTTATCCGGGGGTGGATGTCCAGGGGGTAAGGTGTCCGGATACGCCTCGTTCAATTACATATACACCTACATGTCCACACAGACATATACACACACACCCGTCAAACTGTTCAAACAACGCCACTGCACATGACTATATCTGAAAAAAGATGCTTGAATTCAGTCTGATGTTTACTTTATTGTTTGATGACTAACAATTTCATCACTACTACCTCAAGAGGGGGCACATAGATAGAGATAGATAGATAGATAATCAAATTTATTCCATTCATTATAAAACAAAAAACAATTTGATACAATAACATACAAAATCACAAGATATATATTAAAAATAAACAAACATTACATAAGATAATAGTGAATTATTAGGTGATCTGTACACAAACATAGAGAAAAGTGAATATTTATGTGAATGAGGAAGCAGCTAGAAAGGAAATACCTCATTGGTGCTGCCACCTACAAAAAACTGAAAAATTTAAAAATTAGGATAAAAAGAGAGTATGACAAGACCAGATTGAAGATTTACAGAATAAGTACATTGTACAAGCATAATATACCCAAAAGATTAACAACAACCACAACAACAAAATTCTTTTTTTTCTTACATTGACAGCAAACAAAACAACCAAACTAAAACACTAACAAAAACAATAACAAAAACAAGCAAAGCAAAAACCAATACAAGAACCTGATCAAACATTGCTAATATATTTACTGAGTATTAAATAAGGTTTTATATCTCCTTTTAAAAACATTTAGTGATGGACTAGTTTTAATATAATTATACTGGTAAACTGTTCCAGATTTTTGGCCGTTTGAAAAAAGTTTGAAGATCAACATGTATTATACAAATGTACATCGGCATTATTACAAAGCAATTCTGAAATACTATTTGGTATGTAGTTTTTAAATATAAGTACATAAAAGTTGCAATTTAATAATCAGCAAAATCAAATATATTCAACATAATTATTCAGGTTATTAAATAACGGCTTTGTATGGGCAAGAAAATTGACAAACGCATTTACCCCCATATAATAGCAAAAGAAGAGATGAGAGCGAAAGGAGAGATGAAGGAAAAGGAAAAAAACGTCAGATAATAAAAGGAGATGGGGATTGCTTGAAAACGCTCTTTGAAGGTGATACTATTGTGTGACTAGTAATTCAGCAACATGATAATTGTGAAATTAATATGTTGTAAGAGGTGCATTAAACGATCATTATGGAAAAAATGAATTGGGGTGATCCGATTCACGTCCTGAGAAGAAAAAGAAATGGAGATACATGTAGAAGTGAAAGATGGAAGACATATGGGTAAAGAGACTGAAAGAGAGTATTATGGATGTGCATCCGTTTCACTATAAACATTTACAATTTTCCACTCCGTAGGAACTATGGGTATCTCACTCCCAGCCTAGTCAATCTCCTCACTCCTAGTTTGCCCATCTAGTGGCGCTTGTCGACCGGGGTGCCGCGGGAGTATTTTAGTTATATTACACAGATATTTTTGTATATTAACTTCATCTCCATCAAGTATCAGACATTTCCTCGTAAAGTATAGGGAATTGTGGCATTAGCAAACACACTGCCATGAATATGGGCTGTGGTTGGCATTTCCAAGTTCATGTCTTTTAAGTGTAAATATTTAACAATCTGAAGTATTCACGGTCTTTGTAAATATTCGGATAGAAATGGGTGTTACCTATGGCTACGAGAAGTGTTCTCCCCCCCCCCTTTTTTTTTTCTCGCTATGCAGCTTTTATCACAGAGAAGAATTAGTGCATGCATGGAATCGCCCATGTCAGTGGCGGATCCAGATTATTTCAAGGGGGGGGGGTGGTCATAAATTATGTATTCATACTAACCACAAATATAACTGTCAATATTCCCATCCCTTGAATTACATGCTCTTTTTTAAATTTAGGTAACGCATTTGAAGGATTGTTTGTACGGATTACAAATTCGAACGAGAGAAATTAAATTGAATCACCGTTCATTAAATCGTATACTCCTTATTCAAATTGACATGATTCATTTGAAGAGCCTGTTATTTGAACATCGTATTTGGACAAATGGAAATTGCCCCAGCGATCACAACTCATGTAAAATTCAATGCTCTTAACATGGAATTTAATGACCAAATTCCAAAAGTGAGCGGGAAAACCTTTTATGTCTGCTTTGACTCATATTACTACTATAACTGTTTCTGTCATTATTGTTACTATCATAAAGATAAATGTTTCACAATCTATGATCAGGTTGCCGTTGTGGTATGATCACCATCTCACGTGCTAGGTCTTGGAAGCCATGCTCTACGAGTTGATCATTTAGATCTCTGTGTTTTTTCGCTCTCGGCTTTGCAAAGTCATCCGAAAACCAAGAACCCTTTAAACATGTAGTCCAGTCTGCCACACAGTCACAGATCCGCTTGGAGATCTCGTTACTACGTTGTAAAAGTATAACATCGTTCCCTTTCTCCACACAGCTGAAGTAGCTCCCAAAGGCTTCGTATTTGATCTTGATTCATGTTTTCAATGAATGCGATACGTGTCTGTTTGGTGATGTATTTGTCTGACATAAACAAGACGGTAAGGGCCACAATAACAAGTGATCGTATGTTCTATCAGCGTGTATACGCAAAGGAGGAAATGCCATTCCGTTTAATCATTGTTCATGACACTCACACCAATGTTATATGATTCTTAATATTCTGCACTCTTGCATAATTTCAGGTTTATTAACTGATTGATATTCAAAATGTGTATATCTCGATATGGCATTCGACTATAATAATGAGAACAGGAGTAGTTCTAGAAGATTTTTCTATTTTTTTGGAGGGGGCGGCTTTGTAGGGCTTGGTGCTTTTGCACACATGTTCTACATTATTTGCTTAAAGAGAAGGTTGACTTCTGGGAAGAGGTAAACAATAATTAGTGAGCGTTATCATTTGTATTATGCAAGGGTGGAAGAACATCAGATTAAACATGTTCCCTGAAAAGCATGGTTCTTCAAATGCCTTCATATTCTAAATATGACATGAAACATCGTAAAAATCCGGGGTAGGTTTTTTTCGCCATTTGCTCGTGTAGTCCCATATACATCACTCTGTGTACAGTGCTTGTATCTTTGCCAAGATTTCGCCAAATTTCTTATCATTTTGATGATTCCAGAACCTTGAAATACACACGATTACTTATTTACTAGATGATAAACGTTTTCTGATAGATTCCACACCGTTTCTTTCACAATGCAATCACATGACCAGAACTCAACTTTATCTTTAAATTCATTTTATAATCATTAATCAAATTTACCCCGCAACCCCGCAACCCCCACACCCCCTCGCCAATAACGGCAACTTGCTGATATATTTCTCACACAGATACTCTATCTCTTTGTACCTGCAATGATTGTATCGTCTAGACCAGGTATCTCATTTCTCCCGAGTTCATTAGTGTAGCTGCGCGATATTTTAAAAACCGACTGACGCGGCTTCACGATCTATATCTACAGTGTGAGTTAAAAAAAAAAGTTTACGCCTAGAAAATTGCTAATTATTAAAAAAATCATACATGAACATTATATTGTTATATGTCTTATGAAAGAGTGTTTTATCTCAAATCATTTGGTACCATTTTTGTGTGGTATGTGTTCACGCTTGGATGAACAGAAGAAAATGTTTGCGAGAGTGCAAAATCGACTTGCGCCGGAGTTGCTTATGTGTTGTTTAAATAAAACAATTGGGATTCAGGTTTTAATTCGGTCTTTGCAGATCCAAATAACATCCTAACTAAATTAATCATGCCACACATATCAAATATCGAATATCAAATATCAACGAACATTTTTGTGGGTGTATGTGGATGTGTGTGACTTTGCCCTTTGCAAAAAAAACATATGCAGTGCATTTCATTTGATACATTCACTCCGCTAATCCAAACATAATACATACTGTAGACATCACTTTAGCGCAATTCGATTTTTGCACTCTCGCAAACAATGTCACCTGTTCATCCGAGCGTGAACAAATACAACACAAAAATAGTACCAAATGATTAGGGATAAAATATTCTTTCATAAGATGTATGATAATTTACTGTTCATAGATGATTTTTAAAAAAAGTATCGATTTTCAAGGTGTAATTTTTTTTTTTAATTACACTGTTCAACAATGCAATTGTTGTTAATGGGTGTGCGGCATCAAGACGGTCAGCTGTGTCTTGATCAGATAGCTGTAGCACAACTTGAAGACTACGATTTTGGGGGCAATTAGATCCCTTGACCTGGAAGCATGCCAGAGGTAGCTTTTTAAAAAAAAATCAACAAGATCAGATATATATATGCCTCTTACATCACGTAAATGGGCCGGGGAACCATACCATTTACAAATTACAACAAAATAAATATTGGATTTCATAGTGAAAATACTATTACAGTCGTATATTACAATGAAGCTTCAGTGTTTTATCAAACATATTCTTACTTTGATGAGTCTTTGCTTCCCTTATATTTTTCACCACTGCTTCCGAGAAAGTACACAATTCCTCATAGCTCATGTCGTATTCTCACCAAAAGAAAACAACAACAAAACAATACCTTACCAAAATATTAAACAGTACTGTTTACTTTAATTTAAACAGAATAGTTTATCTTGTAATTAATTTACAACAAGTAGTATTTCAAGTGAACCATTATTAACACCTAAACATATTTTATTTTTTCAAATTATTTCATTGTTTAGAATCACACAATGTCATACAAACTCTCCTCCTCCAATATAAACTTTCCTATATTCTTCATACTACTGAATGACTTCTTTGTACTACAAATAATAGAATACAATAAAGGCTTACTCTAACGTGTATGCGTCATCTGTTACTGAAATGACTGTCAATCCTTTGAGCTATTAATGTATACTGTTTTAATGTTGTTTTAATTTGTATAATTCATTTTAATAATGTGCATCATCATAATTAGGTCTTCGGAAAGCGAGTACAGATTTTATTCACTCAAAGCCTACATCACACCAAACTAGTTCTCACTCACATTCTGGAATTGTCCTAGATAATCGTAAAACGGGTTGTGGACGGGGTAGAATGTGTAAATAATGTAAATAGTTCGATCATAATTTGTTTTTAAACAGTCCTCAATATGTCTATCTCGTCTGTACCCCGTTCACAGTCAGTTCATATCAAGTTCAAACCGGGCGAATTCGCCATTTCTAAGCAGTCCAAGCCTGTCCGTAGTAAGTTTAAACCCTTTCTTAAAGGTATTACAAAGTTTTGGGCAATTTTGAAAATTGGGTGGATTGTGATTCTTTTCAATTTTGATAAATTTGGATACCCCTGTAGATGTATTATAAGCACTAAAAAATTTAACCCCTAAAACACTTCTGCTTTCGAGAAAAAAATGAATACAACAATTTATCGGTACTTCAGGTAAACTTTGAATTTCAAATAGCATCTAAGGCCCTACAATGGTAGCTGCAACCATGAACATTTCAGAATATGTAGTTGTGATATAATTTAAAGACGGGAAGAGCTAATTGGTCAATTTTAGTTAACAAATATTGTTTTAAAGCTAAATTAATATCTTGTCCTTGAGAGGGAGCTATACAACATAGAAAGTTTATTATTCAAAATTTCATAACTTTAGACTCAATTTCAACCGCGACTACGATCACTAAATATTGTAGGATCGCATACGCTTCCTATATGTTCATCTGAACCAACTTCATGACCCCATACCAAAACTTTGTATTACCTTTAACTAGTTCTACATCGTTCCCAATACGTCTGATCCCATTTCAACTAGTTTGTAACCCGACTGATACCCGACCACCCCGTTCAGGGACTGTTCAACTCGTCCTGATCTCGTTCTTAGTGCGTTCAAACGCGCTCCTGTAGTGCGTGTGCAATTCCGTCCTGGCTCATGGGCTATAAAAACCCAGCTCGTTCTTTTATTATTTCATGTTCACCTTATTTCTCTCTCGGAGAGGAAGGAAAGGAAAGTCTAGTTTACAACTGCACATTCAACCTTTAGTAGTAATATATCGATTGCATGGAGGGATGCATGAATTTCTTCCCGGGGGGAGGGGCACATGGATGGGGGGGGGGGGATTTGTCTGACATAAACAAGACGGTAAGGGCCACAATAACAAGTGATCGTATGTTCTATCAGCGTGTATACGCAAAGGAGGAAATGCCATTCCGTTTAATCATTGTTCATGACACTCACACCAATGTTATATGATTCTTAATATTCTGCACTCTTGCATAATTTCAGGTTTATTAACTGATTGATATTCAAAATGTGTATATCTCGATATGGCATTCGACTATAATAATGAGAACAGGAGTAGTTCTAGAAGATTTTTCTATTTTTTTGGAGGGGGCGGCTTTGTAGGGCTTGGTGCTTTTGCACACATGTTCTACATTATTTGCTTAAAGAGAAGGTTGACTTCTGGGAAGAGGTAAACAATAATTAGTGAGCGTTATCATTTGTATTATGCAAGGGTGGAAGAACATCAGATTAAACATGTTCCCTGAAAAGCATGGTTCTTCAAATGCCTTCATATTCTAAATATGACATGAAACATCGTAAAAATCCGGGGTAGGTTTTTTTCGCCATTTGCTCGTGTAGTCCCATATACATCACTCTGTGTACAGTGCTTGTATCTTTGCCAAGATTTCGCCAAATTTCTTATCATTTTGATGATTCCAGAACCTTGAAATACACACGATTACTTATTTACTAGATGATAAACGTTTTCTGATAGATTCCACACCGTTTCTTTCACAATGCAATCACATGACCAGAACTCAACTTTATCTTTAAATTCATTTTATAATCATTAATCAAATTTACCCCGCAACCCCGCAACCCCCACACCCCCTCGCCAATAACGGCAACTTGCTGATATATTTCTCACACAGATACTCTATCTCTTTGTACCTGCAATGATTNAAAAAAAAAAAAAAAGTGTCCTCTTACCGTCATTGCAGGAATGTCTTTGCATTTGTCTTACAACTAAGGATCTTACAATCTCATTGTAATTCATAATTAGGAATGACGAAATTGCTAGAAAAAGTGCTGAGATTATCCAGTGCGTATCATTTTTCGGATAAATGTCTTTTTTCTTCAATTAACATAATAGTTTGCCTTTGACTTTTTAAAAACATTTTAAGCTTAAATCACCCTCTTTTTCACCGAGAATTCTCCTGCAGTGACGTCATATGCTATTGCGCAATACAGCTCCGCAACTGGGCTTTTTTCTGAGTTGTCAGTTGTCATTTTTAAAGCTAGATTCCAGAATTATTGATGATTTCTAAGAAAAATCATTGTCATATTCGGAATCTGCGTAAAAAATAGTTCTACATGTCTTTTTTTCTTTTTCTAGCCCGTTTTGGTTAGGGTGGCCCTTTAGCATGTATATATTTGGAATTATATTGGAAAATTTTGCTTTTATTTCTTTAAACAGAAATTTTTTACAAACGTAACCTCTATTTTATAATTTTGTACGCATGAAAAGTATGAATCATCAACGTTAATCATCCATGTTTCGACTTCAAAATAAGTGTAGAGTTCAGAGGTATCAACAAACGCAGAAACATTTTGGTCAATGATCTACATGATTGATAAGAGACAAATAGACTAAACGTGACGAACCTAAGAATATGGAACTAATACAAATAAATATAATACATAGTTTACAAAACGGCGATATCAGGTTAGTTTCATATAGGCATAGACAACGTTTGCCTTTTATCTTTTAGCGCCATATATAGTTATCGTTTGAAGTTTGAATTCTGTTATTTTTTTCCTTTTCATAACTCATTCATATACAGATGTGTCTCCCGACGGATGGCAATCATTTAGGCGAGGCGTCAAAATAAATATACCAGCTGGCTGCAGCTAGCTGCACTGATGCGTCCGGCTTCATTTTTTATTAGCTCACCCGGCTACCACTGGCGGCAGGCAAGCAGCGTCCCCAAAGCATGCGCCGGCTACCGCCTACCGAATGGAAGCCGAGCCTCGGAAAAAGCCAGAAAAATGAGCTCAGCCGGCTACCGCCGGCCTATTCGAAACAGCTACCCGCCGCCTGCTACACCGCCACTCCCTGCCAAACGATACCTTTACAAGCTAGAATTTAATTCGTCAGAGAAAAAGTAACAGTGCCACCTTTTCATCACTAATGAATAACAATTTTATTCTGAAAAGATAGTATAGCCTGACGGAAATAAACTGTTCAGATTGGACAGCCTTATATACCCAACAACAAGTCACTATATAGAGACATTTTATGTTGTCTTTCTTTGCTAATATGCATTTATCAATAAAGACATCAGTCGTACTGTGAAAATCTTAGGGCTCACTTCATTTAGATGCACCCTGCATGTAAACGGATTAGGTGCCTTGTATTTTATATTTGAAAAAATAATTCAATAATTACTGGCTCGCCTATCTTCTATAATATCCTAATCATATATTTGTGTTATTTGTGTAATGCTTCAATGATATTAATCCTATTATATATCTTACTTTAAGAATCTCCCTAATCCTGCCATCTGATTGGCTAAAAGTCAAGTCGTGATTTTAACTATGCCCGCCAAAATGTTACCTTTGTCAAGTCGAGGTGAGGAAGATAATATTTATATTAGCCTATATTATAAATCAGGAATAAACAGGTACGAAATACAAAAGACGAAGAAAATGAAAATGAAAATGAAAGGAATAAATGTAAATATATTTAAAAATCATTACGGTAAACATAAAGAACATTGCGGTAAAAAAGAAAGTGCAATACAATGCTGGAGTATCACAGTGTGCATTGTCTGCCTTCAGAGGTTTAGCAGTCCTCAGTTTGTTTTGATCTTTGTGATTTAATGAAATAGAAATTTTGCGCCCCAGAAATTTCAGATCAATTTGCGCCCCCTCAATAAGATATACATTTCTGATCCATAAGTTTCAATTCAATTTTGCACACCTTCGGTAAAAGTTCTCTTTTGCGCCCCCTTTTTAGTTGAATATAGATGTTGCGCCCACCTCAGTTTAAGATAAATTTTGCGCACCCTCAAAAGAATATACAAATTCCGGCCCCTTAGTTTCAGACCAATTTTGCGCCCCCTCAATAAAAGATCAATTTTGCGAACCACCCCCCCCCTCCCGAAGTTTCAAATCAATTTCTCGCTATCTCAGTAAAAGATACAATTTGCGCCCCCTCAATAAAATATATATTTTCCGCCAGCTAAGTTTCAGATGAATTTTGCAACCCCTCAATTAATCAGCACTGTCATTTTGCTGTTCTTATTTCCTAGTTTAATATATACCTTCGATTATTTCGCTCTTAATCTATCACCATCACTTTAATGCGGCGCATAAAATGTGAACGCAACGTAGCCATAGGATGGAGGGCACGTTTGAAAAAGAAAGGAGGAATGAAAAAGAGGGGCGGGGGAGGGGGTTGAAAACCAACCTTAGGCCTGAGTCATCACGGGTTTTGCCGAACCCGGGTTTGACGTGAAAATTTCGGGCGGGGACCGGGTACCCGAAATTTTCACCACTGACACTAAAAGTCGTGTGTGTGCATGCATGCAGCGGCGGGAGTTAAGACTAAGTTGCTGTTCTAATAGTGCGACGGAAAAGATAGTTAATGCTTTTAAAATAATAAAATAATCAATTTAATTTGATTAAAGTAGTCACACCAAGAAGAAAAAGTGATTTGAATTGATGCAAAATTCATATCATTGCGAAGGGAAAGCCTTACTGATCAATTACAACAATTTTCCTTTTCAAAATATGTTTTGGGCCCGCAGAAATCAACTTTCAAAAATGTTAGTTTTGAGATCCAGATTCACTGCCTATTCGTATTTGTTCGTATTTTGTCGTAGTTCTTCGTGTGACGTCACACCCTGGACACGGCTGTTAAAAATGGCTGCTAGCTTCCGCTTGGTCTGCAGCTAGACGGACTAAGCGGAAGCTAGCAGCCGGTACCGAGCTGTTTGTCCAGGGTGTGACCTCATTATTCATAGCTCGCTACGCTCTTGTGTTTGGCTTACGTTCGGGGGCGCTTGGGGGTTTAAGAAGGGTCTTGAAAAATTGCATTTTACGCCTCTCCACGATATCTATATGATTTCTCAGCAATTTATTCGTGTTTTTCAAGAGAAAATATTTCCATCCATATGTAATTTGTTCTAATTTTCAGTTTTTAGTAAAATTTTCTTTGTGTAGCTCCTTTAAGATGCATTACAAAATAAACGGATATCGTTTCAGTTCACGGTAGGTGTTTTTATCGCTCTAAAAATGAGGCTGCAAGAAAAGAATCACGCTTCGTGGTACCGAGTGCGTTCGATCAGAAACGGATGTGGAAATATGACCCACTGAAGACTGAGCAAGTTAAGAAAGTCCCACACACAAGACTTAAATGTTGATCAGACTATTACAATGAAATCGTAATACTTATAGGCATTAATTCAATTGTCAAAATATATCCACAACATATTTTGATGAAGGAACATAATTTAAAGCTCTTGAAATAACATCGAAGTGCCTTTCGTTCGTTCTAAAATGCGTGAATAACGGCAAGCTGAACGCAACGTAGCCATATGATGGAAGGCACGTTTGAAAAAGAAAGGAAGAATGAGAGAGAGGGGCAGAGGAGGGGGTTGAAAACCAAAGGGGAACCTTTGACCCATGTATTATTCGTGAAATTAATGCAATACTGTTTAATGCGCCCTTAGGCCTACATGGATGTCGCATAGAGTCCATTTATTATACAAAGAGTTGCGACACGCAGCGTCCGTTTTGTTGCGTGTTGTTGGAAACAGTAGTGGCGTTTAAATTATAATTTGGACATTCATGGAGTAATAAGTTGATTGAGTGAAACAAGCCCGGATGCGTGCGGCATGGAACATTAAGGCATGCCATTAATGGCGTGCGACCCATGACCCCGACGTGCCGGGCAGCGAATTTGCGATTCCCAAACCATTCAGCTATGGGAAACATTTTGAGCAACGTGATTGGTTAAAAAAGTTATAAAGACACGCCCACATCTACGCGAGCCATCTCATCTTGGCGGTGCGAATGTGTCTGGGGCCAAGTCCGAGTGAACCATAAAATCTTCAAAATGATTTTCCAAATCTGCATGTAAGTAGATTTTTAGACCCTGTATTTAATTATTTTATGATAAAGTCGCCATGATCAGATCCGTGTTAAAGACTTTTGGAAAGATGTTTGCATGAATGGGCTGCACATAAACAATGGATAACAGTGGGCCTGTATGTGCCTGTAGCTAGCTCGCGTGTGAAGTGCATTGTACCTAACAACATAGCGCATGTGCAGTCCTGAGTGTTTTGTTGAGCCTAGCCATGCATTGTTTGAATATAGACAATAACACAAGTTACATGTAGATTTAAATAACAGATCTCTTAAGTTAGAAACAAGTATGTTCTAATGAAATATAGATATCGATTGGATGATTTTTATATAGATCTAGACCCTAGATCTATAGACCTATGATAAACAAATAAAAAATGGAACATTATTTATTGGGGGAGGGGGGGGGTCTAACTGTACTAGTATAGATGTCTATGTATAAATGAGAGCTTGAGTCTGAGGGAGAAAAGGGGTTGCAGAGAAGCCCAGCAGTTGTTCTAATAATCAGAGTTTGATGAAAGGATTAGGCATTACAAAATTTCCAGGTCAGAAATCCTCAAACAGATTAAAATGGTAAAACTAGAGAAATTTTCAAAAATTAAATTAATTCATCTCGACTATATAATCTAGCCATGAGTATTGTTCAAACAGGATAGACTCTGCAGGATATCACATTTTTGGTGGCTAATTCTTCTTAAAAGTGCATTAACAAACTGGCAAATGTAATTATATTAATGATCTGAGTATAATTCCTTTCATTGCAGGATACTCTCCCTATTGAGTATGAATACCATCTCTGCTTGTACCAGGAGGTCGATGGAGTTTTTGTTGTTGTAATAACCAATTTCTTGTCTCTATTTCAACATGATATAACCTCAGGCTTACAAGTTATTCTTCAAAATTCAAAATAAGGAAACAATACAAATTGGGCACAGGCATATAATTTGAGTGACCTATAAGGAGTTAAACCCACCGACAATTTGTATTTTCAAATGTTTCAATAGCGTTCTAATAGAAAATCATTTTTATCAATTTTACGAGAATACTGCTCTGTCATTCAGAATAAAAGGCGCATACCACTGTCTGTCATAAGGGTCTGAATAATTGAAATATACATTGCACGTATAAGGCCATGTGACACATCAAGTCGGAAGCTGGACTTACTAGGCTTTACTCAACACTATAAGACAGTATATTTTGTCAAAGTGTCAAATTAGAACTAATAAGGGTCTCTCCTTGATCTGTTCATTCGAGGCTGCAAGCACAGACTCCAATTTGACACTTTGATAACAAAATATATCATGTATGAGGGAAGACTAGTCCAGCTACTCGTCTGTGTCAAAATGGACCTACCATGGTCAAAATAAATATACAATACATGGTCTATTGTAGTCGGTAGCATATATTGGCACAAAGATTAGTGGCGATATGAATATTCATTATTCCCTACGTCACAGACGTGCGGTGTGCGTACTCTGTCATGTACACATGTACTATATAGTACATGAGTACGTTCGTGAGCATTAGTACATGTACATTGCTCCGGAATGAAGAGAATCATTATAGAGGACGAATTACTCCGTGAAGCCAAGTACAAGCAGGGAATTGAAAAAAAGCAAACGTTCCTCGGAGCGGCTTTACACTCCCTAACAATCTAACTAGTTTTGTAATGATAGTTTATTTAGGAAAATGGATATTTAGTTCTGTTTAGTTGTTCGATAACATCACTCAGGTTGATTTGATTCGAGATATATCTCATTAATAAAACAGTATAACCATCGCCACTAATCTTGGTGCCAACACCTTCAAACCATGCTCCAGCTTTGGTAATACGTTTTGTGTGTCTATAAAGACCTGGGGTTGGATTATTAAGGAGAACGAAAGATTGATATTGTTAAGTTGTTCGATAACACCACTCAGCTTGATTTGATTCGAGATATATCTCATTAATAAAACAGTATAAAGGCTGTATGAGTCTCGAACGAACCATCGCCACTAATCTTGGTGCCAACACCGTTAAACCATGCTCCAAATTAGGTAATACGTTTTGTGTGTCTATAAAGACCCGGGGTTGGATTATTTAGGAGAACAGAAGATTGATATTGTTAAGTTGTTTCATAACATCAGTCAGTTTGATTTGATTCGAGATGTATATCTTATTAATAAAACAATATAAAAGCTTTATAGTCTCAAACGAACCTACACCATTAAGCCATTAAGCCTTTAAGGTAACAATATATTTGTAAACCGCTTGGGCACATCGTTGATTCGATGTATTGATTGCTATAAAAACACGGAATATTATCATTATTATTGTTAATCTTTCTAAACCTGATTGAACAGGCACACAGGTGCCAACATGGTGTCGATCGAGGCGGGGTTTGGGGATGCACTGCCGTACGGATGTGGAGGGGGGGCGGGTGCCACCCCCACCCCCCCCCCATACCGTTGATTTACACATGTTGCTGGTTTTTGGGGTAAATTTTAAGTAAATTGTACTTTTTTATGCTTTTCCTGGAAAATGATAAAAATTCCTAAAATTACCGTCAGGCTTACATGTCATGGCCCGCGGAACGGCGGGGCTCGTTGGCCTCGAGCTTCCTCTCCCACTTTTTTTTTGAGTATATTTAAGAGAAATGGAAAGGATAGTGACCTGCCAGTGTCACAAAATAATGAGTTTTCAAAATATCCTCATCTGACCGTGATTAAATGCCGAAAACCCTTGAGCTTCCGAAGGCTCTGCCCCCTGGATACTCATCTGACCGTTATTTAATGCCTTAAAACTCCTCAGCTTCCTGGGGCTCCGCCCCCTGGACCCCACGCGAATTAGTGACCTGTCAGTGTCACAAATAAGGTACACTGTCGCTCATATTGTTTGATTTTTTTTATTTTACCCCAAGTTATGGAATTATTTTGACAATGATTTATTCCTATTAGGTCTAGATAATAGTATACATTTTCAGATTAAATTGAATAATAATTTGCCAGTTTTTGTTTTGCGTGACTGCAAAATCATGTGTATGCTACTATGCTTATCAACTAGGGGACCTACGCCCTTTTCCTTATTTTCTATAAATAGGGACTTTCTTTGTGTTAGTGATATGCGCTATACAAACAACGTTCATTATTATTATTAAGTCATAAATGACAGTAAGGAGGACTAATGCCCCACAAAAGGGCACTAATATGGCATATCGACACGGTTTAGATCATGGGGCCTCAAAGTTACATAAATGGTTCAGTGGCTAAGCCAGGCACGGATCCAGGATTTCTTAGGGGGGGAGGCCCAAATTTGAAATTATGTGAGCCAAATATTGGTACGTAATGGTGACCAGCTGTGACGTAATTGAGGGAGTGGGTGCAGGGATGGGATAGTTTCCCCCTCCCTCCTCCGCGAAGCGCGAAACCTTTCACACATCAATAAATTATTAGAGAAAAAAGACGATTCGTTGTACCGTTCCCAACAATAATCCTCATCTGAATTATGTTTCCCCCCCCCTTCCGCGCGAAGCGCAGAAGCTTTTACGTTTCATTAAATAATTAGAGAAAGAAGACGATTCGTTGTACCGTTATAGCTTTTAATCCTCGTTTAAATTCAGTTTCCCCCTCCATCCGCGCGGGCGAAGCGCGGAAGCTTTTACGTTTCATTAAATCATTAGAGAAAGAAGACGAATTGTTGAACCGTTTTCGACTCTAAATCCTTGTCTAAATTTATTCCCCCCCCCCCTTGTGGGGCATTAATCTTCATTACTGCCATTTTTTTACTTAAGGGCGTTGGTCCCCTAGTTGATAAACATAGAAGCATACACATGCTTTAGCAGTCCCGCAAAACAAAAACTGGCGAATTATCATTCAATAAAATTTAAGAATGTATACTTTTATCTAGATCCATTAGGAATAATTTATTGCAAAATGATTCCATAAATTGGGGTAAAAAAATATTCCAACCATATGAGCGACAGTGTATCAAAATATGCTCCTATGAACGTAATAAATGCCTAAAACCCTGATCTTCCGGAGGCTCTCCCCCATGTACCTCACCTAGGGCCTTAAGGCAGGCCCCTATATCCTCATCTGACGGTAATTTTATGCCTAAAACCTCCGAGTTTTTTTGGGCTCCGCCCTCCTGAACCCCACACCGATTAGTGTCCTGCCAGTGTCACAATAAGGTATCAAAATATGCTCATCTAACCGTAATTAAATACCTGAAACCCCTGAGTCTACGGGAGCTCCGCCCCTCGGCCCAACCAGGGGCCCTATGCTAGCCTATGGATGCTCATCTGACAATAATTTAATGCCTCAAACCTCTGAGCTTCTAGGGGCTCCGCCCGCTCGACCCTACGCCAGTTAGTGTCCTGTCAGTGTCACAAAATAAGGTATAAAAAAGTATAGCCTTTATATTGTTTTATTAATGAGATACATCTCTAATCAAACCAAACTGAGTAATGTTATGAAACAACAGTATCAATCTTTCGTTCTCCTAAATAATCCTGAGAAACACCTGGTCTTTATAAACACAAAAATTAATAATAAATTCAATTTAGAGCATGGCTTAATGGTTGGTGTTGGCACCAAATTGTAGGTTCGTTTGAGACTATACAGCCTTTTTACTTTTTTATTACTGAGATATAACTCGAATCAAATCAAGCTGAGTGATGTTATGGAACAACTAGACAATATCAATCTTCCATTCTTCTAAATAATCCAACCCCGGGTCTTTATAGACACACAAAACGTATTACCAAATTAGGAGCATGGTTTAACGGTGTTGGAACCAAGATTAGTGGCGATGGTTAGTTCGAGACTCATACAGCCTTTAAACTCTTTTATTAATGAGATATATCTCGAATCAAATCTAGCTGAGTAATGTTATGAACAACTTAACAATATCAATCTTCCGTTCTCTTTAATAATCCAACTCCGGATCTTTAGGTCATACAAAATGTAAATAACTAAATTTGGAGCATGGTTAAACGGTGTTGGCACTACGTTAAGTGGCAATGGTTCGTTTGAGACTATACCAGGCGCGGATCCAGGATTTCTTAGGGGGGGGGGCCCAAATTTGATATATGCGAGCCAAATATTGGTACATAATGGTGACCAACAGTGACGTAATGCGGGGGGGGGTCGGTGCAGAGAATGAATTCAGATTCCCCCCTCCCGCGCGAAGCGCGGAAGCTTTTACGATTCATTAAATCATTTAAAAAAGAAGACGATTCGTTGTACTGTCCTCGACTCTTAATCCTTGTCTAAATTCACTCTCCCTCTCCCCCTCTGCGCGAAGCGCGGAAGCTTTGAAGTTTAATAAACTATTAAAGAAAGAAGACGATTCTTTTTACCGTTCTCGACCCTTAATACTTGTCTAAAATCAGTTCCTCCCCCTCCCCCTCCTGCGCGAAGCGCCTAAGCTTTTTACGTTTCATCAAAAAGAAAACGATTCGTTGTACAGTTCTCGACTCTTAATCCTTGTCTAAATTCAGTTCCTCCTCCTCCCCCTCCTCATCTTGCGCGAAGCGCGGAAGCTTTGA